>JAPYZD010002339.1:0-16266 GCA_030522725.1 Ichneumoninae sp. B BG-2022a | reverse complement strand
AAGAATTGAAGAATTGAAGAATTGAAGAATTGAAGAATTGAAGAATTGAAGAATTGAAGAATTGAAGAATTGAAGAATTGAAGAATTGAAGAATTGAAGTAAAACTCTACCGGTAGAGTTTTATTTCAATTCCGGTAGAGTTCTAAATGTATACAATATAGATTGTTTCTGATGGTATATGTTTAGATGATGAAACTATGATCGTGGTTGCATCCATGATTTTTTGTCAATGTCGTAACTGCGAAATGTAGACGTTCCCATTGGGAACTATTTTTGATGGTAAACATTAGCATTGTTGCTTTTAGTATTTAATTTTTTCTCAGTGTATAAGTTTAGCTTGTGCGCCCTTCTGGCTTTGGACCATCGATATGTATCATAGCGTGTGAAGTGCGTGACAAGTCATTCCGAATGGCAACCGCAAAAAGGTTCCCGCCACCAAGACGGTCCGACGTTTTCCATCTACCTTGGAGGATCGAAGCATCGGGTCATTTATGGTAAGGATTGGCAGAATATGAGAGTGATTATAGGTATTCTGTGTAATGTCAGCGCGACAGCGCCGAACCGCAGAATTCTTTAGTGGTTTGAGTTGAGAAACTCTGGAAGGGACCTTAGACGCAGCTTCTTTAGCTTGCCGGCGTTTCAGGTTGCTAACGAATTGATCAAATCGACGATATTAGCGGCATCGAGAGGAGGAAGTTGAGGAAGTTCCGAGTCTGCGGGCATCGCCAACGCAAAATTATCCCCACTGTTCGGTTATCTCGTTCCGTCGTGCACGGGATATCCAGCTCTGTTTTACCTTTTGCCTTTTTGTTCAATTTGGAGACGAGGGGCAGGAGCAGCAGCTCGGCGGCAATGACATTACTTCCTCGCCGAAGAACGCGTCAAAGACCTTATCTTTCTGCAGACAGTCGGCAAGAGTACAATGGTTGAAGGGCGTGTATCGAGTCTTTGGGTATAAGACATTGAAGTGCAGGAAATGCCGGCAGGGCGGAAGAATTTCACCTTGTCCTCCTACTTATATTTTCGTTACTTTTACAGATGCAGACCTCGGATCGATCTTCAAATGTGCTTAAAATTTCGGACTATGAGGAAGTGAAATTTAGAAATAATCTATTTTTTCTTAAGTTTTAGGATGGTGTAACCCCCTTAAGGTTTAAGACGAGCGAATCAAAGACATTCCCTTCTGTTTTCGATAATAAGAAAGAAATTATTCAAATTTGCATCCCAAAATGACTGCAAATTGAAAATCCTTTTGAAATGTGCATTAAGGTTGACCTCATTCAACTCGCGACGCTCAAAATTATTATCATAGCATATATTATACATGAATCTTAAACCTCATCTCCGATGTTGAAGGGCATGTATCGAGTCTCTGGCTATGAGACATTGAAGTTCAAGAAATGTCGGGGGGGTTTCACTTTGTTTTTCTGCTTATATTTTCGTTACTGTTCTAGATGCAGACCTTTAAAGCTTTAAATTTGCTCAAAGTTTCGGACTATGAGGAAATAAAATTAAGAAATAGTCAATTTTTTTTTTTTAAGATTGAGGTGGATGAAATTTCTGACGACTTAACACGAGCAGTTAACAAGATCGATAATAAGAAAAGAATTCAAAATTGCATCCAGAAGTGACTGCAAAAAGAGAATCGTTTTGAAATCCGCATTAAGAACGACCTCATCTAAACTCGTGAATCTGATATCGCTGGGAATAATTATCATAGCAAAATATTATAAATGATCCTTAAACGTCATCTCGACAATTGGCTGCAGGTAAATTGTTGGATGCGTTGAGCAGACATCCATCACCTCGGGGTCCTAACTACAATGAACAACAGTCAGGAGTCCTGGAGTTGCATTCAGTTTTTTGTGACGAGGGGATATCCGGAGCGGCCCATTAGCGTTTCTCCGAAACAAAATCCTGCGGAATGCGCATCGGGTCGCAGGACAAATCTCATCCCAACCACAATAGGACGTCCGCGGCCAGACCAAAGACGCTGACGTCACATTTTTTCCGGTTTTCAACGAATTTTCGGAGATCGATGGACTGAAAAAAAAATTGTTATTCGGATTCTACTTTAAATTCTTAGAATTCCATATGACATTGAAACAACGGCGGCAAGAATATCAAGGAGACGTGTTATCGTTTCAATTCCGCATGGAATTGTTTGAATTAAAAGTAGAATAGGAATAATGATTTTTTTCTTTGGCAGCCCGCAATCGAATTTTACTTGAGGCAATATTTTTTTTGTGTGATAATGATATAGGGGGAGAGCGGGGCAAAATGGCACGGCGGGGTAAAACGGGATAATGCGACAAAACGCAATTTTCCAATAACTTTTGGATGGTGACACAAAACGGGGTTTAAAATCCGGATGTGTCGTTACGACAAAATGGGGCAGTCAGAAATTATAGGAACATTGGGTTTGGCCCCAACTGTCCCGTTTTGCCCCACGGTCCCATTTTGCCCCGCTCTCCCCTATGCAAGTCATGTCCAACTTTCGTCATGCGCTGGAGCCGTCTGTAAACAGGAGGTAGCTATTTATAATGAATTCTGAAGTGTTATTCGTCGATGTGAAATGCATTTGGGACAGCAGCGGCGTCAGGGCGACCTTGACGAGAATATCCCTTTTCACCACCTCGAGGAATTGCGTTCCTTACGTCCTTGACTCTTTCTCGCTCGCGTAAACTTTTCTTTTTTTTACTGTTCGATTCTTCCAATGTTTTTTTTAAACTGATTTATGGCTGCGAAGTTGGACCGAGGTTTTCTGGTTTACATGCTTCAACGCCTTTTTCCCAGCACAATAGCAGCCCCAAAGTCGTAACTAGCCTCTGTGATGAGCCTTGTGAATGCTTCTAGAATTCTTCAAATTGGTACTTTTAAAGCTCTTCATCGTCCGAAGAGAACACATAACTACACTGAGAAAAAATTACATAGTAAAAGCAACAAGACTCATTTTTTACCATACAAAATAGTTCTCAGGCGGAACTTTTACTTTTTATGGTTACAACAATAACAAAACATCATGATTGCAACTATAATCGTAGTTTAATCAATTAAATATATACTATCAGAAAGTATCTATATAGAAGTTCCCCCTGGAAACTATTCGCTATAGTAAGAAAAACCATCCTTTTTCTCAGTGTAAAAGATGCGAATCTTAAGACTCGCTAACACTAACTATTGACGATTAGATCTTAGAACAGCATCTTACATCTCGCGACTGCAGCAAACACTCAGTTTCTACCGTACAATGTTATCGTCCGTCGAATAGCGATGAGTCACTCGTGAACTTGAATGAGTCACTCAGGATTTGAAGGAATCCTAACTTGAAGACACACAAAGGAAACCATCAGCGCCGGTGGAATTTCCGCAGTAAGGATTTGAATGAATCCTAACTTGAGGACACACAAAGCAAACCATCAGTGCCGCTGCAATTTCCGCAGTGTCGTAAGGATTTGAATGAATCCTAACTTGAAGACACACAAAGCAAACCATCAGCGCCGGTGGAATTTCCGCAGTGTCGTAAGGATTTGAATGAATCCTAACTTGAAGACACACAAAGCAAACCATTAGTGCCGGTGGAATTTCCGCAGTAAGGATTTGAATGAATCCTAACTTGAGGACACACAAAGCAAACCATCAGTGCCGGTGGAATTTCCGCAGTAAGGATTTGAATAAATCCTTACTTGAGGATACACAAAGCAAACCATCAGTGCCGGTGGAATTTCCGCAGAGTCGTAAGGATTTGAATGAATCCTAACTTGAGGACACACGAGGTAAACCATCAGTGCCGGTGGAATTTCCGCAGAGTCGTAAGGATTTGAATGAGTCCTAACTTGAGGACACACGAGGTAAACCATCAGTGCCGGTGGAATTTCCGCAGTGTCATAAGGATACGAATGAAAGATGTTCAAATGAAAGGTGTTCCTTATTTTAATGCTTCTAGAACTCTTCAAAAGTGCACTTTTGAAGCTGCTTATCGTTCAAAAAGACTATCAACGACTGCACCTTACAACGTACAACTGCAACACACACTCAGTTTCTACCGTATAATGTTATCATGAATTCACGGCGAATCGAATAGCGGTGCGTCACCCATGAACTTGAGGACGCACGAGGCGAACTATCATTCCCGGTGGAATTTCCGCAGAGTTGTAAGGCTAGGAACGAAAGATGTTCAATCGATGATTCACGGAATCCTGAGATTCCATCACCAATTAAGCGCGTAAGGACGGAATATAATATCATAACGGGTGGTATCAGCGAACGTTGAAGTTGCGCTCAAGTTGGATAATAATTGTCGCATTCGAGCGTATTTCTGTCCATAGCTGGTCGATAACCATCTATCCATTATAGCGTACCGTTACCGAAACATAAGTCTGTCGCAATCAGATACGTTATTTTGCCTGCTTGTTTGGTCCTAGTTGGCAGATATTGGGGACCTATGATTTCCATTTGTTTGATCCAAATATTCGCATCACTTTGTGCCTTGGAGATGCCCCGAGTTTGTTATCAGATCTTGGGGACCCAAGATTTCCGTTTGTTTGATCCAAAAATTCGCATCACTTTGCGCCTTGGAGATGCCCGAGTTTGTTATGCTGAAGAACCAAACATTCGGGATGGTTCTTTATAAATAAGCAGTTTAGAGGCGCGCCTCTTATTCTCCACCTTTATATTTGTGAGTCATAAAATGCAGGACGGTCGACTGAGAGATCAACATGACTTACGCCACAGTCTCAATTACCGGTTATGCTAGGTCGGGGAAATGTTGAAAACAGATACGTTACTTTGCTTGCTTGTTTACTTCCAGTTGGTAGATCTTGGGGGTCCAAGATTTCCGTTTGTTTGATCCAAATATTCGCATCACTTTGCGCCTTGGAGATGGTCAGTGTTTGTTAAGCTCGAGAACCAAACATTCGGGATGGTTATAAAAAACCAGTTTAGAGGCGCACCTCTTGCTCCCCACCTTGATATTTGTGAGTCGTAAAATGCAGGACTGAGCGATCATCGTGACTTACGCCACCGTCATGATGATCTCTCCAATTACCGGTTATGCTAGGTCGGGGAAATGTTTTACCCCGTCCTGGACGAACCATCCATGGCGCATCGTCCAGCATTATCCATGAGTCTTGGGGGTCCAAGATTTCCGTTTGTTTGATCCAAATATTCGCATCACTTTGTGCCTTGGAGATGCTACGTGTTTGTTAACCTCAAGAACCAAACATTCGGGATAGTTCTTTATATATAACCAGTTTAGAAGAGCGTATTTCTTTCCGTAGTTGGTCGACAACCATCTATCCATTATAGCGTACCGTTCCCGAAACATGAGTCTGTAGCAATGAGATACGTTATTTTGCCTGCTTGTTTGACCCCAGTTGGCAGATCTTGGGGACCCAAGATTTCCGTTTGTTTGATCCAAATATTCGCATCACTTTGCGCCTTGGAGATGCTCAGTGTTTGTTAAGCTCGAGAACCAAACATTCGGGATGGTTCTTTATAAATAACCAGTTTAGAGGCGCGCCTCTCGTTCCCCACCTTGATATTTGCGAGTCGTAAAATGCAGGACGGTCGTCCGAGCGATCACGATAACTTACGGCGCCGTCCCAACTGGCGGTTACGCTAGGTCGGGGAAATGCTTTACCCAGTCCTGGCCATCCGTGCAGTATCGTTCACCATCGTCACACATGTATCATACACCTTTCACTTTCGATGGTGTGCTTGTCTGCTCGACTACCGCGACTAGAGCTTCTGCCGCTGCGCTGTCAGATATCTGTGTTTAGTTCACGATCACCGGCTCGTTCGGATTTTTCGTGGGTTACGAGCGGTTTGCCTTCGGCATCGACAAACTCGTTTGAAGCTCCGGCGGAGGCGTCGCTATGACTTATGAACAACATCTTGTGTTACTGACTCCCGAGAATGTGAATAATAATTGTCGGGCACCTGAATCAATCGTGGAACGGCAATACATTTTCTGTAATTTAAGGACAGATTTGAAGCCCAAGAGTTTGGAAATATTTCGATACACTGGCATCGAGGTTCAAATACATGCCACGAATCGGAAGACGAGAATTATTGGTCAGCGTGATCTAGGTTTTTCTTGCAGTCTGAAAGCCGCCGCCTAAATAACATTGCCTTACAAATAACATCGCCTTACTGGCTCCGGATAATGTGAATTATAATTGTCCTTGAAGCAATCGCGGAACGCGAATAAATTTTCTGTATTTTAAGGTCCCATTAGATGACCAAAAGTCTGTCAATATTTCGAAACATTTACATCTCCACTACTCACAACTCTACCGTATTAGAACTCTACCAAAATATTTCCCAGAAAATAAGAAAACTCTACCGGACTTGAAATGAAACTCTACCGAACTTGAAATGAAACTCTACCGAACTTGAAATGAAACTCTATCGAACTTGAAATGAAACTCTACCGGAATTGAAATAAAACTCTACCGAAATTGAAATAAAACTCTACCGGAATTGAAATAAAACTCTGCCGGTAAAGTTTTACTTCAATTTCTGTATTTTTACTTCAATTTCTGTATTTTTACTTCAATTTCTGTATTTTTACTTCAATTTCTGTATTTTTACTTCAATTTCTGTATTTTTATTTCAATTTCTGTAGTTTTACTTCAATTTCTGTAGTTTTATTTCGATTTATGCAGTTTTACTTCAATTTCTGTAGTTTTACTTCCATTCCGGTAGAGTTTTATTTGAAGTTCTGTAAATTTGTTTACTTTCTGATAGAGATTTTGGTAGAGTTGTGAGTGATAGAGATGTAAATGTGCCAATATTTGGATGCACTGGCATCGAGGTTCAAAAACATGCCACAAACCCGACAAGGACAATTATCGGGTCACGTGATCCAGATTTTGTTGCTCCTTTAGGCCACCTTCTATCGTAGTGATAGCGATAGCAGACCAGTTCAACGTCTTCGAGACTCCAGTAAAAGGCACCACTATGACTAACAAACAACATTGCATGACCAGATCCCGATAATGTGAATAATAATTGTCCCTGAAGCAATCGCGGAGCGCGAATAAATTGTATCCAATTTAAGGACCCATCCGATGCCCAAACGCCTGTAAATAGTTCGATGCACTGACATCGAGGTTCAACACACGCCACGAACCGCGCGCGGAGAATTATCGGTCCGCGCGATCCAGATTTTTTTGCTCTCTGAGCGCCGCCTTCTGCCGTCCTCCCGATAGAGGCAGCGGAACAGTTCAGCGTCTCGAGGTTTCTCGATGGCGCGGATGCTTGGAGCGTCTACCCTCGGAGAGCAAAATCCTCGAGAATTTTTCTGAGAGACCGGACGTATATGCGAGGCACGTCGGGAAGAAAAGCGCTGAGGCCATGGGGGAGGTCCGCCCGCGAGTAAATTATTTTCCGTGCGCGATCGTAAAACCTTCCTTCTTCCGGTGTTGCACTTTTGCTCCAGTATCGCTATGTGGCCGCGTCTCGTACCGCGAGACGAGCTCGTTCATTCCGGCACACGGCCACACGACGTCTCGGTACGAAGATATATATCATATCCTGCGGTGTATACTCGTACATGTGCAAGTAGGTGGATATCACCGCTCGTCGTAATGCACATTCAATCTGACGGCTATCAGAGTCAAGGTACCCTTTGCGAATGTGTGCGACAAGGATTCAGAAAAAATGATGAAGTATGCGGCATCCATCCATTAATGCTCGTGAAAAGACTCGCCAGACTCACGGTCGGCAACGCCGAACTGAATGACGCATTCGTAATTTTGCATGCCGTGAAAACTACTGTTTATAATAAACATCCATTTTTCTCGCAGCCTAGGAACGTTGGAAATATTTCCATGATACACCAAGTACTGATAGGTTATATATATATAAAATAAATAAAAACGTACAATTGTCCATTTTAAGCAATTGTAACTATATATATAAGTTTTATATTTGTCCTCATATTAGCCGTTCAATCGGTTTGATTGTCCTCATATAAGCTGCTATACATAATGAGGCTCTTAGTAACCACTTCTTATACAATCCTTCAATTCAATGAAAACAAGCGTATATATTCTATCAGAAATAATTGCATATAGTCTGAAATGTTTTTCGGTATCAGTTGCAAGCATTATATATAAACATATATTTGTGACCTCAAAGTATACCTTACATATATACATATATATATATATATATATATATATACCTCGTTGTATGATTTATATTTATAAAATAAATTCTGAAATTTTGGATTAACTATTCGGATTTTGGTATGGGAGTCAATCTTAATGGGTGGATCATTCAGGACTATATTCACATTCAATCTCACGACTATAAGAGTCAGGGTAGGTACACTTGCGTGTGTATGCGATGCACAAGGATTCAAAAAATGATGAAAAAGTTAAGAAATAATATGCGCAATCCATCCATTAATGTGTATGAAAATGCTGGCCAGACGACTCACGGTCGTTCAAACCGAACTGCATGACGCATTCGTAATTTTGCATGCCGTGAGAACTACTGTTTATAATAATCATTTTTCTCGCAACCTATGAACGTTGGAAATATTCCCATTATATGGGACGAAGTCCTGATAGAATATATATATATGTAAGGTATACTTTGAGATCACAAATATGCCTATTATATATGCCCATTTGTTCTATACGAAAATTGACAACCCCGTCTAAACTGGAGACATCGACTTCTTATGTGTTAATCAAATGGGAAATATAAGAATCGTACAGCGTTCCCCTTTTTCAACTTTCGATAATATGATATAAACCACTATTTCATGAACTTAAAAAAAAAGTAAAAAAAAATATAATTATATTTTTGGATATACAACAAGGCCAATCTTCGAGTACTGTTCAGTACGGTATTGCTCGTTAACCTTAATTAG
The DNA here is from genome assembly GCA_030522725.1 of Ichneumoninae sp. B BG-2022a. Lineage (NCBI taxonomy): Eukaryota > Metazoa > Arthropoda > Insecta > Hymenoptera > Ichneumonidae > Ichneumoninae sp. B BG-2022a. The sequence continues at coordinate 7,379 of JAPYZD010002339.1, read as the reverse complement.
ATTTCTAACGGAGATTCAATCGAACCGACATTGCGAGAATGCAAACCAAGCTGATCTTGAACGGAGGCGAGAGATCAAACAAAGGAATTCAGTGCACCAGTTCTTGCGCTGCGCAGTAGATCTGCGCGTGGCGACTGGAACTATGTACGGAAACCAGAAACACCGTGCCTTTTACTATGCTTTCATAAAAATAGTTACTTAAATGAAATAAATCTGTATTTAAATCAAATAAATATTTATTTATACCCAATAAATATCTATTTAAATCAAATACATATTTATTTAAATCAAATAAATATTTTACTTAAACCAAATAAATGGAGGCCGTCAAATAAATTATTTTTCTGGGTGTATTCCACCTCAAAGACCCAAAAGCAATTAACATTCCGTCCGAGCTGGTTTAGGGCGATATTTTCTACATCGTATAATCGATAATGGAACATTCCCGGGATGAAAATCCGCAAACTCGACAACGAGTCCGGTGCTCACCAGCGCGCAGGTAGAAATTGCCACTGCGTGTACCGACGGTGTTGAATGCCATCGACTCCGAGCCTACATAAATTGTCTCGAAAATTCGGTAGGTTTGCCGAGCTCGCTAAATCGGAATCCTGTGTACTCTCGTGTGCATCCGCGATAGTCCTCGACTGGATGCCATTACAATTTTTTTTTGCAATTTTTGTAGAGAATAAAGTAGGATGTAGTAAAGTAGTCTGGCCTACCCAGCAGGCTACGCGAAGTAGGGACGAAGGGAAGGGAAAATTTAATAGGTGGTGTGCGAGAGAGGGGAGGCCGGGAATGAGCAGAAGAAGCGGAGTAAAGAAAAGACTACAGGGATGAGGAGGCGAAGGAATCACGGAACGACGTCTGGCCCAGCTCCGGGACGGCGGCGAGGGAACAGGGAGTTCAGGGTTAAGCAGAGTAGGATAAAGACGGAACGAAGAGAGAAAGACAACCCGCCACTTCGAGCCGCCTGGCACGCTACCTTATATATAGAATAGTTTTGCACGTTTGAAGGAAAATTTAAGTTAAGTTATTTGGTTTCATTTCATACGATAGATGCGCAAACCGATCGGGCGAAATGCTTCCTGACCGCACCTAGTGTACTATTCTGTAATTGTAGACTAATGATACCCTACATAATTATAATATAATTAGAAATAAATAAATTAGATCTTGTAGAATCGTGAACTAATTATACACTGATAAGTGTGCAATACAAAAAAGAGTGCAAATGAAATTTGTACGTCGCTTCCTCATTCCTTCCTAATTCTGGTTCATCGCTGACGTAGCTGTTCTCTGTGAGAAAGTATGTTGATCGATATTGGTCACACATTTTCTAAAAGGATAATAAAAAAAATGTAAATAGTAGATATTTTTTAAACGTAGTTCGTATGCAAAGAGTCGCAATTTGTGCTGCAATTTATGACCGTCAAGATAGCGAATCTCCATCCGGGTACGCGCATGCCCGCCGGTTTGAAAAAACGCATCGAATCTTGTTCGCCGGAACGGTGTTTTTATCTTGAATCGTCAGCATACGTGATAAATTGGCTAAAAGCATTAGAAAAAAAAACCATAAAGGAAATTATATAAAATTCCATTATAAAAAACGCGTATGACTTCTAGTTTTTTAAATGGAATTTTTGCAAAACAAATTCTCGTTACGATCATATTTCTTGAAAAGTTTAGACAGATAATCATATATTAATAGAAACAGGATATCATGTTACTCATAGAGTATTCGTAATGTGAGCATTTACTCTAAACGTACTTGTACTTGGTACATAAAATCGTAAAAAATGACTTGAGACACTAAAAAGTACTTTTATACTTTAAACGTACTTGAAGTACCAAACAAGTACTTTTGTACTTTACACGTACTTGAAGTACCAAACAAGTACTTTTGTACTTTAAACGTGCTTGACGTACTAAACAAGTACTTTTGGACTTTAAACGTACTTGAAGTACTAAACAAGTACTTTTGTACTTTAACCGTCCTTGAAGTACCAAACAAGTACTTTTGTACTTTAACAGTACTTGAAGTACCAAACAAGTACTTTTGTACTTTAAACCTACTTGAAGTACTAAAACGTACTTGTGTACTTTAAACGTACTTGAAGTACCAAACAAGTACCCAGTACTTCAATTACTGTCCAGCTCTGCTATACAGGATAACGTAGGGGAGACCGGGGCAAAATGGCACAGTGGGGCAAAACGGGCAGTGAGGACAAAACTCAATTGTCTAATAATTTTTGGATGCCCCATTTTGTCCCAAAGATACAGTCGGATTTTGTATCCCATTTTGCCCTATCTACCAGCATCGCCACCATCCAAAAGTCATTGGAAAATTGCCTTTTGTTTCATTATCCCATTTTGCCCCGCTCTCCCCTAGTTTAGATTCCCAACGTTTGCAATTTGTTCCGCGATTTATGATCGTCAAGGTACTCAAGCTCCGCCAGGCTGCACGTATGTCCGCGGGTTGAAAAAACGTATCGAATCTCGTCCGCCAGGACGGTGTTTAATTCTTCACCAGTCGGCACGGTTCTCAGACAGCGCGGCACGCAAGATTGTATTCGCATGCGTGGAATACTCGGTGCTTGTTCCGTCTTCGCGTCCCGTCCGATCCGGCGATCACTCGAGCGCGAAAACTCATTCGCCGATTTAGCCGGGAGGTGGAGGCGGTGACGCAGAACTCCGCGAAGCGGACAAGGTCGGTGCGTCTCCCTAACTTCATCTTCTGGAGATGCTGGGACGCCAAAGTCGCCGAGTCCGCTCGCGTGTACCGCGGATTTCTCAGAACCGGTGTTCCCGGTACGGCGCGCGATCAACGCCGAGTACGCCGTCGATCCACCGAGCGAAGTTCTAAGTTCTATGTTCCTCGACGGGGGCGAGCCCGCAACGAGAGTCCGGCCCGGTGCGGGCACGTGAACGGTGGCGAACGGCGCGAACCGCGAAGGTCGTGGTTCCCCGGTGCAACCAGTGCGAATGGCTCTGGCAACAGGTTTCTTCGCAAAGGCGATTGGTTCTTGTGTTGAAAGGAAACGACACTCCGCGGACGCGAGAAATCGTACGTGTGCTCGATGCTTGCTGGACCTGAGTTCAAGAACTGGCTTAGGAAGCACCCGCGGGATGAACAGTCATCGGGAGTCATCGGTTTGGGGCTGAGGTGGCGACTCCAGAGTCAAATGGTTGGATGGATTGGTGTTTGGATGGGCGCACTGAGGACAGGAATGGTTGGGTCGAGAAAGTGTGGCGGTGAGATAAGTTCAAAGCTGTTTGGCTGGTGCTACTGAAGCAACTCGTTTTGCCGAATGAGTCATTTTTGGTTTGGCAACCAAATGACGATGGTGGGCGTGTGTCGCTGCACTTTGATCTAATCATTCATTTTGGTCAGCGTGACTGCCAAATGGTTAGGAAAACTGAATTCAGAAATCATCATTGACGCATCGATCGATTGATCAGTCAATCGACTGAAAATATATCGGTTCAGACAAACATTTTTGTTTTGCCAACCAAATAACGTCTTTGAACGTCATCGCGATTTGGTCCAACCATTCATTTTTCTCAGCGTGACTGCCTAATCGTTGGGGAAACCGAATTCGGAAATCATCATTGACCCATCGATCGATTGATCAGTCAATCGACTGAAAATATGTCGATTCAGACAAAGATTTTTGTTCTGCCCATCAAATAATGTCTTTGAACGTCATCGCGCTATGATTCAACCATTTATTGTTGTCAGTGTGACTGCTCAATTGTGCGATAACTCGTATATCTCTGGGAAAACTAAATTCGGAAATTATCATGAACCCAATTGTTTGATCAGTCAATCGCTTCAAAATATGTCGACTCAGACTAACATTTTTGTTCTACCAACCAAGTAACGTCTTTGAACGTCATCGTGTTATGATCTAACCATTCATTTTTCTCAGCGTGTGACTGCCTAATCGTTGGGAAAACTGAATTCAGAAATCAGCATTGACCTATCGATCGGTTGATCAGTCAATCGCTTCAAAATATATATGGATCCAGACAAACATTTTTGTTCTATCAGCCAAATAACGTCTTTGAACGTCATCACGCTATGATCCAATTTATCTTTCTCAGTATGACTTCCCAATTGTGCGATAACTCGCATATCACTGGGGAAACTAAATTCGGAAATTATCATGGACCCAATTGATTGATCATTCAATCGACTCACGATATGTCGATTCAGACAAACATTTTTGTTTTACCAACCAAATAACGTTTTTGAACGTCATCGCCCTATGATGCAATTTATCTTTCTCATATCCGAGGCAAAACTGAATTCGGAAATCATCACTGACCCGTTTGATTCATCAGTGAAATCGATTCACAATATGTCGATTCAGACAAAAATGTTTGTTCTCCCAACCAAATAACGTCATTGAACGTCATCGCGCTTTGATCTAACCATTCCCTTGTTCCAATGTGACTTCTAAATAGTGCGATAACGTCCATATCGCGTCCACTGGGAAATCGACTTTGGGAATCTTTATTGACCGTATTGACCAATCAGTCTGCGCCGCCCATTTCCGTTGAATCACATCGACACATGTGCTTTCGCCTGTACCATGATTTTTACCGTCTTGGCCATTTAAGACGCGAAGTGTATTGGCGATATTAACAACGCGGGCTGTTATGTCTCGTGACATTCCGTGGTTAACAGAGCATAAAAATGCTGACTTGCCTCCCACCTTACTCGCCAGTTCCGAGTTTAGGATCTCGTGGCTTGTGAATAGAAGGGAGCTTACAAATTGTGGCTGCCTATCTAAGTGATTGTGCACAAAGTTGGACCCGTCAGGCTATCCTTCGGTTCAGATCTAATAGACCTATTAATTGATTGGTAAATTTCGCAACAAGATCGATCAGTTTGTGTCAGCTCGCGATATCGCAAGAATGTACTTTCAGCATGCAGGAACAGTGAAAGACCGAAAAACACTTGTGTTCCATCCTAAAACGCATAGGTGACTTTGGACCGCTCGATTGCCTGATGTGCCTTGAAACGGTGAAATGTCTCAATGCCAAAGCTTGTCGAGACGTCAATAATACTGCGAGGCTAAACTGACACCCGGGCCCGCGTCGAAGAACTTTCTCACAAATGAAAACGAATCTTGGGAAAGGGCTCATTTGTCTATTGAATAGCCCACGCGGCTATAGTTAATTACCTCACGTAGACACGAATTACGATATATCGTGGACATTGTATCGCAATGTAGAAAATTAACTGGCCGGAGGAAATACCACAGAAAAATAATTTATTCGACCGGCGCCCGCAAATAAATATTTATTTGTTTTTAATATGTTTATGTGATTTAAATAAACATTTATTTAATTAAATAATTATAAATTAAACAAATATGGGCTCATTTGTCTATTGAATAGCCTACGCGGGCTATAGTTAATTATCTCACGTAGGCACGAATTACGATATATCGGGAACATTGTTTCGCAATGTAGAAAATTAACTGGCCGGAGGAAATACCACAGAAAAATAATTTATTCGACGTGGGCCCAAAAATAAATATTTACTTGCTTTAAATACATTTTTATTTTTATTAAATAAACATTTATTTAATTAAACAATAAATAAATAAAATAAACATTCATTTTATTAAATAATTATAAATTAAACAAATATTTGCTATATTTTAACTTTTGTAAAAGAGATTATCCCGTTGATAAATAAATAAGTAAATATTTATTTAACTCTAATAAGTATTTATATAAACCAAATAAATTCAAAAAAAAATAAAAAAAAGCTTCCCAAATATAATAAAAAATAAAAAAACCTATAAAATTGGTACTTGGTTTTGACTAATATGAAAACTATTTTTGATCGCTGATGGCGACAGTGCGAAAACTTGTGTAATAAAACAAAGAAATAAATATGGAAATTTACGTAAAAATGTATGTAAAAATAGTAAGGTAAACAGGAAAAGTTGCGAGTGAGAAATAAAAAATAAACACAAGAATTAAAACACAGCTCGATTGCGTGACTGTGAAATTAGGAACGCAGAAGTACAGTAATGGTATCGCAAAACGAAGACGATCGGGGTGCGCGCACGGTCGATTTCGACCGACGCTCTGTTATTACGCTTTACTTTCGACAAGGATAATAATTTATCCGAGGGATCCTGTGTGTGCTACTTTTCATAGAGAGCATTGCTAAATATTGAGCCACGGTGAGTTTATCTCGAATCGGGAGGCTATATACATTGTGCAACGCGATTAACGGCGGCTCTGCCACAACTACGACGGAAAATGCCATTCTAGAGTGGCCAACGCTGATCTAATATTAATATCGCTACCTCGTTCGGCTTGCTGTACAAACTGCAAACAAATGATTAAATCTCATAAAATCGTGTGTCACGGTTACATATAGTTCATACCAGGAAATAAGAACAAAAACACTATTCGCGAATATGAAAAAAGTACATAAAGGCATATCGATTATGCCAGGAAGTAAGAAAAAGTTGAATTGGCGAATATAAAAAAAGAACATTGAAACATACCAATCATACCAGGGACTAAGAAAAAGTAGCATCGGCGAATATTAAAACAGAAAATTGAAACATATTGATCATGCCAGGAAATAATGAAAAGCAGTATCGGCGAATGTAAAAGAGAACATTAAAGCATATCAATCATGCCAGGAAATAAGAAAAAGTTGTAACGGCGAATATAAAAAAGAACATTAAATCATATCAATCGTGCCAGGGACTGAGAAAAAGTAGTATCGGTGGATACAAAAAAGGACATTGAAACATATCGATCACACTAGGAAATAAGATAAAGATAGTATTGATGAATGCGAATAGGAACATTACAACATAGCGATCACGGCAGGAAGTAATGAAAATGCAGTATCGGCGAACATAAAAAAGAACATTAAGAGACATACACATCGTGCAAGAAAGTAATGAAAAAGTAATATCGGCGAACATAAAAAAGAACATTAAGAGACACACAAATCGTGCGAGGAAATAATGAAAAAGCAGTACCGTCGAATATAAAAAACGGCCATTGAAAGGAGTTTGATAATAAATGGAAACCACCCGCTTTAACATCCGTGTATACTAATGAGTACGCCTGTTCGCATTGAATTGCTGGAACTGGCGGACTGCCTTGTCTGCAGTGTTTACTAATTATGTATTACGAGAAGTCTTGAGGTATTCTCGTCAGTTTACGCTCGCAACTCAGCGGTTCGACAGCTACCTTTTTTTCCTTTTTTTCATTCTTTAAGGAGGGAGTCTCGTTGCGCGCTGACTTCGCATAAGTTCGACAACAATAAGAGAAAATTGCAAGTACTTCTTGATGGTGTAAAAATCTGAAAAATATCATGTATACTAAAGGTA
>JAPYZD010002338.1:0-17511 GCA_030522725.1 Ichneumoninae sp. B BG-2022a | reverse complement strand
CGATAAAAGACAACACCGTGTTTATCAGCGGCAAAAAAAAAATCGTTTGCATCGACGATTTTATTCTCTAATTTTGACGACTTTTCAACTCGCGACGATCACAAGCGTGTTCGTGTTGGGCCAGCGTAAAACCTTCGACGGTTTATTCACGATATGCGAGTTCTCGAGCACCGAACGATGAAAGACAAACTCCGAATTTATCAGCGGCAAAAAAAATCGTTTGCATCGACGATTTTATTCTCTAATTTTTAAGAATTTTCAACTCGTGACGATGGCAGGCGTGTTTTGGTGGGCCCGCGTAAAATGATCGACGCTTTACTCCCGACACGGGAGTTCTCACTCACCGAACGATAAAAGGCAAACCATGTGTTTATCAGCTAAAAAAAACTCGTTTGCATCAACGATTTTATTCTCCAACTTTGACGAATTTTCAACACTTGACGATCACAAAGACCCTCACTTTATTTTTCATTCGTTTATTGTTTTTCTCGAGTACACACTGTTATCTTCTCATGGCCTATTTTTGAATAGCTACAAGGCGGATTGGTTTACACTTGTATGAAATCCCGCGGAAGTCGTACTAGGTCAATTTAACCAATAATAAATTTTAAAAAGATTTTAAAAGCACCTATCGAATGAACAAAAATATATACACAGAACGTACTATAAGCGTTCAACAATGTCTAAATAGTAATTTTTTAAACATAATAATTAAATTGTTGTGATCTGGATTTGAACCGGAGCAGTTCCCGGTACGGAGGGATCACTCGTTATAAACACATATACATACATATCTCCGTACGGTTGAGTGATGCTGCATCGATGGATTCGATAGAGCTCTCGTAGTCGCGCTCGGGGTACAGATAGAAGAGGGCTCTCTCGCGACCCCGCCGCGAGATCCTCGGGTCGCCGTGGACCGGCGAACCTGGGGGTCACGTCATACCTAGAATAATACTGTCGATACCGAGATAGAATAATCGAGGTTCCCACGTAGCGGAACTCTCCGGGTTATATTGCGCCTCAACTTGCCGCGCTCGAACACGATCTAACACCAGCAACGATCCTCGGAGTACACGCTATGGTATTAACTATATAATCTTCGCGGCGCGCACGGTGCGAACATTTTCTCTCTCTCTCTCTGTCCCGGCGAGCGTTTCAGTTGTAAGTATGGAACTCCGATGGTCTTTCGACAAATGCAGAAAATCCACTCGACTGCGCAATCGGAAGGGGGGGGCAGCGGGGGGGGGGGGGGGGGGGGGGGGGGGGGGGGGGGGGGGGGGGGGGGGGGGGCACGGAACAGAGGGGAAAGCGGGGCAAAATGGCACACCGGGGCAAAACGGGATAACGAGACAAAATGCAATTCTCCAATAACTTTTGGATGGCATCGACGGTGGTGCGTGGGCTAAAGCGGGTTTGAAAATCCGAATGTATCGTTGGGACAAAATGGAGCATCCAAAAATTATTGGAAAATTGAGTTTTGTCCTCGCCGTCCCGCTTTGCCCCGCTGTGCCATTTTGCCCCGGTCTCCCCTAACCGTAGAAGAGGAAAGAACGAATACAGATATGAAAAGGATCGAATGAAGAAGAAACAGAAATAAATACAAAAAAAAAAAAATTGAAAAATAACGACCACGACACGTGACGCCCCTCGAAGGTTGCTACACGCAGATATCTCTCGTCGTCTCTTGCGCCACACAACGAGTCCGGGGAGATTCTCTCTCGATATTCTTCGGCCCCACGCTGCATACTCGGTTGCCGCGCGAGCTGAAAGTATATCCACCTCCCGGAGGACTCGATTGAGCCGTCTTTCACGTGAAAAGTCGACACGCCCACGTCAAATATCCGCGAGGCCCTTTTACCCGTAATACGCAACAGTTTCTCGACGCAACAGTTGCCGCAGCATTTCCGATACTCTTTTTTTATTTTTTTAACGACCGGCCGGGATACTTCGGGAGCGTTTTTTTTTCTCTTCTTACGGGTGTATCGATAAGATAACGACACGCTCGACGGTCGACTTTTATTTTTGTTGCGGAACGGCGTTGTTTCTTTTGTAGGTAATTATTGTTATTATTTGCTCGAAAGCACGCGGTGATGTAACAATGGGAGGAAACAGAAAGACGCCGGGAGAGAGGATAATCGGTGAAGGGCGATTTTCCGTGTGAACGAAACTTAAGGGAACGTAGGCGATTATGAAGCCGTGGGCTATGTAGCAGAGTTGTGTCATCGAACGCAGGCACGCAAGCCTATCCTTTCGTACCGTTACACGCTAGATTTCAGCTGGACGTGTACTGTGCGTGCTCGACTCGCTGTGAAGCTCGTGAGTCCGATGATCAATGCACCGTACTCGAAACAATTTTTTTTTATATCTTCCAAATATCCAATCCATTAGTTCGAAAAAAATTGACTACCATCGAAAATTGATGCGCGAGGATTTTTTTTTTAAACTGTGCATCCACAGTAAATTGAGTTCTTGGAACACAATTTTTATCACAACACCTTTTCATTTGGGTCCAAAAATTATAAAAGTGAGTTTTTTTGAAAGTGACAATTATTTCAAATATTTTTATCCAAAGAGGTATCGAACGGTTGAGAATAAGGAGTTGCTTACGAAACGAACGGAATTAAAGGGTTAAACGTCACGACGATGTGCACGCAGCTTAAGCTCGGCTCCGCCGTGCGGCATATCTCTCTCGTCGCTGCTTGGCGTGGCGGAACGCAGTCGCGTGCCAACTCCGACTCGCACTCGTAGATAACAACATACATTTACTCTTCAGCGCGACGAGCATCGAAAATTTATTCGATCTTCGTAGGAAAAAAAAAACGTTTCGAAACAATATCTCCAACGTTGTTCGACCTAGAAAGAAGAAAAGGAGTGATAAAAAAAATCAATTTTTAACTGTATACGAAAGTAGAAAATAATAAAAATAAAAAATCTATTCAGGAAGCGTTTCCGAAGACAAGTCTCTCGATCGAAACACGCGCCGCGCTCCCGCACGAGCGATTATTGATTTTCGATCCTCGACCGGAACGGAGCGTTGCGTATTAGAACGCCAATAAGGAACAGATCGGTTCTTCACGAAGCGCCATGGGCAACGAGCGCGTGTCGATTCGTAGATGGAGAAAACCGTTGGGAACGTAACCGGTAACTTCCTTGTATCGGCTCGGTTGCCTGGTCCAAAGTGTGGACCAGTTGATGGACGATAAATTTTCAAAAATTTCCACCGCAAATGTTGTCAAAAGAAGGTTTTTTTCCTTTCATAATTGTCCGTCGGACGGGGTTTTGTTTTCTCACGATAATAGTGCATTCGTTAATTTTCGGTAGCAGTTGCCAAACTCATTATTGCCCGTTCGGATCACCTGTTGCAGTCACAAATCTTGTCACGAAGTCAGCGACGTTGGAGAACGTGAGTTAGCAAATTGGCACTAGGGTTGTACGTTGTACCGGTCGTTATAACTATACCGAGCTTTGCTCGTAGCTGCTGGCGCCTCAATTTCCAGCATGTGACTGTCGTCTCGCGTGCTGTAACGTATCACGAGCTCCGGGAATATTTCTCGCGGGACAGAGAAGGAGGCACATACAAATGCAGAGAGCATGCGAGCTAAAAGTCCCCGAGGTTCTATCACGTTGCTTCAGACACCTCGCCTAGAAGAGTCGCCGTGCGGTAGAACTCGGAGCGTTTTACCTTCAAACGACTTGGACGACGTGCACGGGCAACGTATGTTTCCTCTACGTGGCGAGCGTAGCGTCCGGTCGTTCCAACGAAGACAATAAACTGTGGGAAGTGAAAAAAAAGAAGCGAGGAGAGAAGTGCGAGAGAAAGGAGACGTACGACGCGGAGAGGGAAGATAGAAAAGCACCGGGAGGAGCGGAGAGAGACGAAGGTACGAAACGCCTAGCCGCCTTTATCATTGATTTATCGGCACGATAAGTCCATTATTTTCGATCACGTTTCGCATACGATCTCTCGCGCGCCTTCTTCTCTATACTCGATTCTCTTCTCACCGAGAGAGAGAGCCTCTCCCATCCCCCCCACGGTATTGGTAATCGACACGTCGGCGGGCCACGTTCGACGGATCGAGCTTGCACTCGGGCGATTCTTAGCTCAGAGTCTATATGCAATCGGTCCTGCACAGTCACGATGCACCGGTAAATCAAATGACACAGTCGTTGGCGCTCAAAGCCACTCGACTTCATTTTTTTTCTCTTTCATATCATTTTTACAAATGTACATTTTTATCAATATACATTTTCATCAACATACATTTTCATTAATGTAGATTTTCATAAATGTCATGTTTCATGAATATACATTTTTATACATGTCAAGTTTCATGAATGTACATTTTTATAAATATCAATTTTCATCTATGTACACTTTTCTAGATGTTCATTTTTTCAAAGGTACAATTTTGCAAATGTCTGTTGAATCCGATGCGCTCAGTTGTTGGAGTTGGTTTATAGGTATGCCGTACGAGTAGGTAGGACCGGGTATGTGTACACACGACGTAACACAGCGTCGCGGCTCTCATGCCCGCTGGATGCCTTCTTTCACTCGGCATCGCCTCACTATCGGGTCCCGCGCAATTTTTCCCTTGATAACTCTCATGGCCACGCAACAGACCGTGCCGCCGCCCGTGCGTTCTCCGTCCCGTACCTCCATTCTACCCACCTGTGCTCGCTACTATCGCCGCGCAGACTACGCGGCGACGACATTTCTGCGTAACGAACGAGCTTCGGAGAACAGTTCATTTTTCCCAATCGCGAACTACTACAGCGCAGACCGACTCAGCAAAATACCGAATAAAAAAAAATAGTAAAAAAAGACCAACTTAAAAACAACTGTTACCTTTTAATGAAACATCAATTTCCATGGGACTAAAACACGACATTGAATCCATAAAAAAATACTAGTTGTTCATAATAACAGTGAAAACTTAAAAAAAAAACTGTAAAATTGCCGATGAAATTTTAACCGTGCGCATGAGGTGTGCATTCGCGAAGTTGCCGCGCAACATCGCAGAAGCCACATATTTACCGCGTGACATTATAACTTTGGCACGCAGTCCAATTGAACTTTAATTACATGTATACGAGGAGGGCCGAACCGGTGAGTTCCACGCACAGCCGATCCCTTTCTTTCGCGTGTGTTGAAGCATTTTGCGCAGGTTTTAAAAGCGGCGGCGGCAAGCAGGACCGTCCCGGTCGGCATTTCTCATTAAAGCGCTCGGGCCGAGTCCGGTGCCCGCTGCCACTGCCGCTGCACATTGCATCGAGCCCAGGAGAGCCACGGTATGTCTCCGGGGCTTCTCTCGTAATTCCTCACTGTAAACTTTCCTTCCTTGTTCCGCGATAAATAATTCCTCGGGAACGCGCTCACCCGCCTGGACTGATATCGTTGTACGGGTGTGCATGGTAGGCGTATCGTTCGGATTCCGGCAGTGTGCACGTATCTTTGTCCCTGTATAGATGTATATGTTTATAAACGGACACAGCGAAACGATGAATATGCTCGTATGCATACATATAATAAACACATATATTCAGGGAGAGACTGAGATTGCCGCCGCACATCGGGAACCGGGCACCGAGAGAGGCTGGACACCGCACGATGTGATCGGATTATGGCCCGCGGACACGCTTAAACGCCCAGTGAATTTATATATGTGAAACACCGACCACACAGGACACACAAATAATTACGCCTTTATAGCCTCGAATTACGTAAGATGAGGAGCATTACCTTATCCATTGCGTCCCCGTGCTGCAGAGAACCGCCAAAAAAATTGCCGAGTCTCTGAATACATTTATGTCAGTTGTTAATCACTACTGGAAAAAAATATCGATTTTACTTGGCTGCAAGCATTAAAACCTAAGCGGATTCTACTTACGATTTGCGAGTAAAATTTATCTTATCTCATCCGCTGGACTATTTTTTTTTTTACGAACAAAAATGAACGAAATTGTATCCGGATCTAAAAAAACGCTATGGATTTCACACAGTTGTAGGCAAAGTCGATCAGATTTTTTTAGTTAAAAATGTAAAAAATTCAATTTCCGATAGGCGGAAGAAATTGAAAAAAAATCCACCAAATCCTGTAGGTAAAATTAATATTTTTTAAAATCTGCTCAACTATATCATCTCTTAAGCGAAATTTCGTATCGATCATGGCCACGATGCCGCAAAGTGGATTTATCGGTAGAGAACAATAATTCCCGTTCGGCGTTTCGTCAGCAGGCAATGATTACGAAAGGATGGAGAGTCCGAGCGATGATTTATGAACGAGAGAGGGTTTGCCCACCTTGCAGCGTGAAAATCCGCCGCCTCGATCTTTGCCACATGCTGTTGCTTCCAGACATTTTTTTTTATTTGCTCCTCATATCTTTCTTTCTTATGCGCGTCTCTCGTTCTCTCCGTCTCGTTATGCCTGCGAAAGAAGGGGGGGGGGGTGAGGAACGGCGAGTGTGCCAGTGCACATTTCGTAACTCGGCGAGCGTGCAAATCGTGCCGCAAATTGACCGTTTCGAACTCCGCGCGCCGGGCCTCGGTGCCTCAACGGTAACGCGGTAACGCGGTATGGTAAGCGCGCCCGGTACCTCGTCCGTTTAGTCAACATCGATATACATATATAAGCTGCACCACACGATAGTAGTATAAAGGTACCACACTGGATCGGGAACCGCACGCTCGATCGTTAAGTAGGCATATATAAAATGCTATTCATGCGTCTCTCGGCTCCAAAGACTTCCAACTTTATATCCCACCGTTGCCCGAGCAGAATCGACTTCGGCATCCGCTAAAAGTATCGACATTCCAGACGTTATTCTTATATTGATCGCCGAGCGCTTACGAGAGGATATCGTCGGATCGAAGGGAGGGACACGAATGAATTTGTACGACGTAGACGATAATACCCTTTAACGAGAAGAAAAAAATGCACGCTATGAAATTTGTGTCTTTCTTAATTCTTATTTATTTTAATTTTATTTTCCATTAAATTTAATTCGTATCGTCGTACGATTGTTCGGGGAATTTTCCGGACGCACCGCGGAGCTCCGAAGATTCACCGAGAGGATCGTTCGAGCCGTGGGTAAAGAATAATAATAAAAAATAATCTTCCTCGAGCCCCGACGAGGTTGTTCAAACAAACCTGTTCGCGCATGGCCAGCAGTGAGACATTAACCGGTCCGTAATTACGCTCGTTATCGAATTATCGACGAGGCGCCTAAAAGTTTCGCGCAGCCTCTTCGTCTTTCTTTCACCGCGCGGCGAACGATCGATGCACTTTCTTTTTTTTTGTTTCGATCCTATCTCGACTCATTGTTGTTTATTTTTCCGTAACGTATGTGGGTTTGAAAAAAAAATGGATTCGCCCTGGTCCGGTACGGAGCGAGGGGGGAGGAGGGTCGTCGTCCCCGAGTCTCGATCGGATCGAGATCGAGGAGATCCCGTGGTCGGCCACCGCGAGGCACGACGCGGACTCGTAAAGATCGCGTGTCGGCAAATAAGTCGCCGATTGACGTCGGCGCGGTCAACCCGATATATATCCCCTTTTCAAAGCCCCGCAATTACGACTATTAGCGACGCGCGTCGATTGTTTTCCAGCCCCCCGTGTTCGTTCTCTCCGCGCGTGGACCCCTTTGTTCCGCGATCTGGTATACGAGCTGCCAGAAGCACGAGCGGCGAACACAACGAAATGAAAGGCGAGCCGGAGACAACGCGGCGAGGTAGAGAACGGCCTCCAGGCCCTCCGGCTAAGACCGATCGAAAAGTCGCCCGACCGTCTGGGGATGAGAGGAAGAAAATTATATTTACCGACGATTTGACAAGACTATTGGAAATTAGTTATTTGGACACTCAGAAATTTTTTAAAAATTAAGATACGCAATGACGCGATTTTTATTCATAAACCGGTAATATTAAATTTAATGGACAATTAATTCTTCGGTATACTAGATAGTCTAAAAAGCGCAATTTGATACACCGAGCATTTATTGAATATAAAATTTAATGGTAATTTCATAAATTAGACATTAAATTCTATTCATTAAAAAAAAAATAATAATAATGGGGACCAATTATGACAGTAAATTTTTGTTCTCATGCCCCGGGGGTTTCCCGGATTCGAGGCAAAGAAAGTATCAGGAAGAGAGAAGATGCTAAAAGCGAAAGTCCGTATTGGCCGGGGCATTGAAACCTTAACGAACCGCTCAGCGCGGAGATAGACTCTCGTCAATCGGTTTTCGCCTCTATAATAACGCGATGTTTTAATGACCGTGAGGGAAATCAGTTCCGCTCTCGCGCATCCGCGATTTCGTTAATCCGTCGACGTGCCAACGGACTACCGGGAAAACGTAACGGTAACGAGATCGGAAACTATCGCGCGAAGAGGGCAATCGATTAAGCTCATTAGAAACTGCGAACTGACAAATAGCTTCGACGCGGCGACGAGTGCGCACGCGCATCGGAAACATCTTGTAGTTTACACGTGTTTTCCGTGCCTCGCTCCGACGCTTTTACACACGCGTTCGATAACATTGACGATCGATAAATCGTCGTTTATATTACGGCCTCGGCCATATGTAGAAACTACGGGCGAGTAGACGTATCGAGAAAGTTTTCAATTAGCGAATTACGATGCCTATTAATGATTCACGTGCTTTCTTCGTATAAAATCGAAGCGTGAAATTGCGTACGCTCGATTTCTTCCACCGATCTTAAATTATATACATATATATGTGTATATATATATATATATATATATATATATATATATATATATATGCACGTGTGCATATATTCTTCCGAGAGTAGGAATAACAATATCGCGGCCGAGCCTTGAGTGCACACCGGCGTGAAGCGCGTTAATAAAATCTTTTTATAAGTATGCCAATATATACTCTTGTCGAGTTTATTAGTCGTGCTCGGAACTGCCGCTCGGATACCTGCCTACTCTCGAAGGCTCTCTTGACTATCGGTTTGCATACACGTTTCTCAGGCGATCTCGACTCGCCTCTCTTCGCACTTCGCCCCGGTGTCTTTTGCCTTTCGCGTATCGACGCACTTCCCGCCGCGGATTAAACGCATCCTCCGGTGGGACGAATAACAGCGAATGAAAGAAGTATCCATCGGGGTTTTACGATCGGCTCTAAAACGTCTCGTAGCCTCGGGAATCCTTTGAGAAAAAAAGTCTTTTGGAACTCGGGAGAGAGCCTTTTCAACTTTATTGGGTAGTTACGCGTACTCTTAAGGCTCCAAATTTTTGCGATTCCGTCCCAACCGGCCAACCGAATTTGCATTTTCACTTCTTTATTCTTCTCGGCTGAGCGCGCTCTTGCCTAAACACACTTCGTATAACTGCCGCTATACGGGAACTCGTGCGAGCGTTTAAGAGACACCTCTACGTTAGCGATACAATGTTGATATTTACGGAATTTTGTGGAGTTTATATAGCACAGTACATTTTCATGTTTCACACTCAAAAGTTAATGTAAAATTGTGGATACGACTTTGGGAACGCTTTACGATAATTCGCTCGGTACATCTGAATTTTTCTTTCGCGGGAAATGCAAATAAGAATATAAATCGGTTTGGTCAATTTCGTAACGTTAACGTGCATTTTTTAGTAATTCAATCGCAGTTGCCAAATTGAATTTGTCGTTTTCGTTGTCGGTACAATTGAACTTTTTTTTCAATGTAAAAACATAATGCACAGATAAAAATGTCTCAACGATTCGCAGTCACTGAAAACATCCGGGTGATATTGCCTCGATAAAATAAATGTTACCTTGTGTCCGTAACTCTTCACTAACATCTCCGCAGGTGAACAGATAAAAGCCGAGTCTCTCCCGGACTGTAGGTACTCCCCGGCCGGTAGCCGAGTAATTTTCTTTTTATCTATATACCGATTGAATTAACTCATCCGCCGGTGAGCGTGTCTCAGCTGTCGAACGTTCTCACTCGACGTGAAACGGCTATCGACACAAATTGTTAATCCAGTTTACTCGCTTGTATCTACAGCTTGCCGGTTACACGCAGCAGTTCAGTGATCGCGCACTTAACGTTTTTATAAACTGACCGATTATTCGACTCTCTATCTATATCGTTGTCCCTCCGCCCCGTCGAGCCCTTTACATTTTTTCATTATTCAAGGAGAATTCTTAGTTTGATCTTTTTTTCTCTTCCAGTCATTTTTCTGGGACACAACCCTTTCACCCATTTCTCATTTAATCTAGTTAACGTTTTCACCAAAAAACTGATTATTTGTCCCACTCTCTATCTATATCGTCATCCCTTCAGCCCTTCAGATTTTTTTTCTTTTTTCCAAGGGAAAAAAATAAAACTTTCTTTTTTTTTCTTTTAGTCTCTTTTTTCGTTTTTCTGGGACACAACCCTTTCTCCTTTTTCTCATTTAATCCAGTTTACTCGATTGTAACTACAGTTTGCCGGTTACACTCGGTGGTCCAGTGATCGCGAACTTAACGTTTTTATCAAAAAACAGATTATTCGTCTCGCTCTCTATCTATATCGTTATCCCTCGTCCCTTTCGGGCCCTCTAGATTTTTTTCTCTCTTCCAAGGGAATTATTTCTTTTTCTTTTTTTTCCCTCTCCCAGTCATCTTTCTGGGACACAGCCCTTTCTCCCTTTTCTCATTCTATATCAGCCACACAGTCCAATGCGCTCGTAAAGCTGTACTTTACTGCCCACCCCGCGTTGTTATTTATTCCAGAATTTATATCCCGTCACGGCTCATTTATAAAGCACATCGGGAATACTTTACAGCGTTTTCGCTTCTCCGGCTCCGTTGGGCCGGTCCTGTGTGTGTATATAAACACACACACGGACACTTCGATACTTATCGTCCGATGATTCAGTAATACACAGATTAGATAGTAATTAGTCGTCGATTCACCGTAGGATACCGGTTAATGGAGATACTCGTTCGGGGTGGAGTCTCTGTCTTCGTTCGCCGATTCGATCGATCGGAATATAACAAGTTTGCGGGAATTTTTGATCGGCCCAATTTTTATCGATCGCCCGCTGCGATATGCGTGTGTGTGGAACACTCGGTGAAGCGTTCGCGTCGATGGATTCGCGAACGATGCCAAAGTGCATCGGGAAATAATTAATGTCATCGGTTCATACGAGTCGCGAATGGTAAAAAGGTCAGTGTCGCGATTATCGAGTTCAACGACTGTCCCGTCTTGCGATACACTTACACTAACGCCCGAGCGCAGTTTGGTTCATTCGCATCGATCGTAAAGCCAGAGATCCCTGCTCGTCGTCGGGGCAACGTATTAGTCGCGACAAATCGATCGTTGAATAAGTTTCGCCGCGGTACTGCGTTCCGTAACCGGTTGACGCGACGACGATTATTCAACGCGACGATAAGACATACCGAGGGAGAGAGAGAGAGAGCTATTGTAAGTCACACATCGTGGCAGATCTTGCGTTCGTGTGTGCGCTTCGAGTCGTGAACTTCGCGAGAATCGGAGTAAATAAACTCCGATGAATGAGGCGCGCGAGACGCGCACGATTGAACGCCGAGGATTGTTTTTCCATTGAGGAATGGAGAGCCGGACTCTTTAAGGGGTCGGACATTTTTATTTATTTATTTTTAGCTATACCATATCGGAATTGTTGATCCTTGCGGGGGAATGATTCTCGAGAATTTTTTTTATGAATGACGTTTCGACATCCGACTAGAGATAACTCGGTTAAAAACCAATCCGAACGATTTTGCTTTTTTTTAAATTGAGAAATGGAGAACTGCACTCCTTAAGGGGTTGCGGATATTTTTATTTTTAGCTATCCGTAATCGGAATTGTTGATCCATGCGGGAGAATGATCGTCGAATATCTTTTTTGTTATTAATGAAATTTCAACATCCGGCTAAATAACTCGGTTGAACAAAAAAATCCGAACGATTTTTTTTTATTGAAAAAGTGGAAAGCCGAACTTGCGCTGGGTTCGTGAATTTTTATTTAATTTTTTAATAATCTATTCCCTTGATTTTATGAGTGCATAAAACTTGGACATCGGGGTTGATGACCCGACTAAAAAATTCAATGTACCTTTTGATATCTTTTATAAAAAAAATGTTAGATAAATACTCAAGGTCGAATTTATGTTTTTTTTTCTTGTTTGCATTTCGTTCGAGTGCATCATCGTCGTCGAATGACCAAGCTTCCGCGATTAGTGACGTGCTCGAACCCTGACTGTGCTTACCTAATACAAGAATATAGCGTGTCTAATTATTATAAACACGCGCGAGACCGGCAGGTCTTACGTGGCAGCGTCTCTCGGGCATCGGCTTATAAATCTCGAATCTCTCGGACTTCGACGGGCCGGCGAGCGTGATACAAACGGGAGAAAATAACCGAGACGTGGGGCTGCAGCCGATGCTCCTGCCCATCCGGAGAGTCACGCCGATGATCCAATGCTCCCAGTTTGCGTTACGGACTCTTAGATCACACTAAACTCCCACGAAAATACATAAGTTCAAAGTGTGTTTGTAGAATGACGTTGATGCGGGCTCGCATCGAAATTCCTACCCAATTAACCCTTCGTACAACTCATTTTCACACGAATTTCAACACAATCTTTTAAACAGAATCTTCTTTTCTCAATCGAGTGTTAAATATTAGAAAACCATTTTTTTTAAGTTACCATTTGAGATATTTATTATATAGGTAATTTTTATTAGTATTATTATTTTTATTATTTTTTTGCTGACTACAAATTAAGTCCCAATGTCGCAAATCGAACAGCAAGTTAGAACCTCCCGAATGCAAATAAAAAATAAATAAAAAGAATTCAACTCGCATCGCGTCTAGGAACGAACAATGTATTGTCAAGCATTAATTGCCATTCGTTAAATTCTTATCTTAATCGAGTATAAATATTACAAAACGACATTTTTTTTACGTTATAATTTTACATATTTTTTATACAGATAACTTTTATAATTTTTATAATTTTTTGTTGACTATAAATTAAGTCCCAACGTTGCAAACCGAACAGCAACTTCGAGTCCGCGGAATGCAAATAAAAAATAAATAACCTAGCGTCGCGTCTAGGAACCACAATGTATTGTCAAGCGTTAATTGTCATTCGTTAAATTCTTATTTTAATCGAGTATAAATATTACAAAACGACATTTTTTTTACGTTACAATTTTACATATTTTTTATACAGATAACTTTTATAATGTTTATAATTTTTTGTTGACTATAAATGAAGTCCCAACGTTGCAAGCCGAACAGCAACTTCGAGTCCGCGGAATGCAAATAAAAAATAAATAAACTAGCGTCGCGTCTAGGAGCGTACAATGTCTTGTCAAGGGTTAATTGCCATTCATGCTCTATTGACCCGACGATCGTTAAATCCCAGTAACGAGTAAAACACGGATACAGTTACGGTATACGGAAGTGATTCGGTGGGCCGTAGTCCGAGGGAGCATGGATGCAAAATGGTTTTTCTTCGACTGCTTATTATACGATTTCTATTGTATGGTAATCTATGCATTCGCGACTGCGACACACTCATGCGGAGATAAAAACAATAAATAGTTAAATGACGTAGCGGTACAGGGTATTCTCCTGTTCGCACGTATCACCGCACGCGTGTGTCCTGGATGCGACTCGGTACAGGAACAATGCGTTACACCAACGCTTTGGCTATCGGCCGGGAACTCTACTCCCCGCGCTCGTATCTTTTTTTTTCCTCCGCCTGTGGGTCACTGGGTCGATCGACGATTTATCAACTTACACACCGCGAGTTGAACCGCGCCCGCATAATTCTTCCCTCTTATCTGCTTCATCCCCTCGCCTCGACTTATCCACAAAGATTAAATTAATAACGAGTTCAACGACCCCAAACTCTCCGACGGCGTTTCCAACACATTCTGCCTATCTCTCGCTGCGAGATACCGAAATTTCATATTCAAATCCGTCTCGGGCACGGTTACAAATCATCCGATAAAGAGAAAAGAAAAAAAAATTCCTAATCGCTTTCGAACGATCAACTTCCACGAGACCTACTTTATCTTTTCTCCAAACACTCGGCATCAATTCAATCCACTGTTCGTGGCAGCGTTACGCGATCGGTACTCTCGATCATCGTCAAACATCGCTGATTAATTGGTCCAGCATCCGGAGGTCCAGTTGGGAGAGAAAATAAACCCGAAGAAAAAAAATTGTAGCGATTTGTTAGAAGGTCGAACGAAGTTTCGAGCTTCGGAGGGGTTCTCGTAGATTCATCGAGCCGTGAATAAATTGGTTTCCCGGCGAGGGAATCCGGTAGTCGATCACGCGGAGAGTAGCTATTAAGTGACGGATAAATGTCGTTCATTTACCGACCCGGAGTATCGTGCGGTACTCAAGCATTTTTTTTTATTATAAAAAAAATTAATAATGCGCTCGAACTATTTTTATTTTCTGACTCCAAAAATATGCCTCTTAGAATATAATTCAACATTTGGCCAAAAAAATGTTAACCCAAAATTGAGCCGCAAGGAAAAATTTAAAGAAGTCGACTCGACTGCTGCAGTGCGCATCTTGCAGGCCTCCAACTTTCCGAGCGACAAGCCCGGCGAGGATCGAGCGTGGTTCGAACGCTCGCGGAGAGATGGCGCTCCGTGCCCGGGCAGTCGTGAAAGCTTCAGGTTTGAATTATTATTGTCGATTAAACAGAGACATTTATCATTAAATTTAATTCTATGATCCGTCGAAAATATACTTCCGACCCACTTTCGTAACATTCAACGAATAATCATATATATATATATATATATATATATATATATATATATATATATTACTTGGCCAAACTTAATATTTTACTGCAGTAAAACACAATCTCGGGCTCGGGCACTCAACTAATAAAGAATTAGAGGTTTGTGTCTGACTTTATCTGGCTTTATCTACTTAACGAGCGGACCATTCCTTACGCTGCCGTTGCTAACTAACGTTATACGAATTTATCTCTCTGTGGCTAGGTTCTTTCTCCGTCTCTCCCTCGCCGCGTTCAATCTACGGATTAACTTCGTTGTGTGCCCATAACTACCTCGTATAAGTAACAGTACTTATAGTGAATAGTTTACCGCACCGGGGTTTTAATAATAAAATATGTGTGGGACTGTGCAAAGGGGGTTCAAACGTACGTGATAATTAGCGCTGTTACATTAACAAACTGATCATACGTTCCCGTCAATGAAATCGCGTACTTAAGGCATAAAGTCAATTTACAAGAAAGAGCGCGGCGAAACGGACCGCCATTCGAAAGGAGAATTTTTTTTACGCCTCGCAAAAAAAAATTGCGAAAGGTCACAACTTGACCTCGCTCCCATCTACGTTAGTAGAGTTGCAAATGTTCCAAGTCACGGAATATCGTCGTAAAATAATCGCGATAAATTTTTTACAATTTTTTTTTCTCCTATTCATTTCCATCGAATATATTTACAATATTTCACACTCGTCTCTGAGAGTCGAAGTATTTCTTGAACTTCGGAGGTTCAAGGCCTGACTTATTGGGACAACGACCTTGAGAGATTTTTTTTTTCGAGATTCCCGGCGCGAATTATGGTAATTTTATCGTCGGCCGATCGTTCTCGGCGCGTCTAACCGAGCGGCGGGAATAATAGATTTTCGAAAAGTTTTCCTCGTTCCTTTCGACGAAATCGGGGACGGAGTACGTGATTTCAGCGTCGAATCGTTCGTGGATCAATCGACGATTTTCTCGGAGACGAGTTTCACCGACCGGGAGATATCACGTCGTCCAGCTACGAGTCTTCGATGCGACATTCCTTCCTCGCTTCCTCCCGTAAAGTCACCCCGGTTATAGAGAGCACGAGCGATCCACATCGCAATAGCCATTCACAGAGGCTCGCGTATACACACGATCTCTCCCCTTACCTTCGCTCGGTGAATGCTTCGTGCGTTGCCAACTTCTTTCATTTTTTTTTTTTACCTTTTCATCTCTCTTCTCACTCGATTCCCCCCTCGATGGTTATTTCATTCGGACGCGCGGACTCACGCGCGCGGACCTAGAGGGGGGGGGGGGGGGGGGGGGGGGGGGGGGACAAGCTACCGTATTAGGGCAGACCGCGGCGCTATGCGACTTCGTCAATGGAATTCGCGATGAGCTTTTATTGACTATCGGGTGCAATTGCACTTATGAAACCTCTCGACAGACGGTAGCACATATTTGGGCTCGAGTTTTATACGCTTTCGAATTTAAAAATTTTTTTTGACTACTCTTCCTCATCACAAAGGAGACTTCGCGGCAGCGATACAACCCGGCGTATCTTGCGCAACGCCCGAGCTGTTCGAGCCTCGGGGCTCTCCGAACTCCCGTTCCGGAGCGTCGGGACGATGAGAGTATGCAGACTCGTGACGGAAGTGATACTTCAACCCTATCGCCGATAGAATTTCCAGCAGATATAAACGGGGTCCGCAGGGACAGAGCGGGGCAAAATGGACCACTTGAAAACAATTTAGCGAGACGTAGCCATTTTTTTAACATTTGTAATTCGTGAGGAGGGCTCTGGTCCGTTTTGCCCCGGTGGTCCGTTTTACCCCGCTCGTTTCGGTACGACGATCGTACCTATGAATTGGATTAAGAGAGGAATATATCGTCGCGGACACGATATATATTCGCACTCTTTAGCTCCCTGAGAGAGATTTATGCCGAAAGAATGAGGAGGCATGTGGAGGCCCCGTTACTCGGTGGCTTCTTCCTCCTCCTCCTCCTCCTCGTGCGGATCGATATCGCTACCGAGATCTGATCGGACATGTGAGCCGACGCCGCCGCCGTTCCTCTCCGACTTCTTCGTCGGACTCTTCGAAATTTATACCACACGCCGCATCTTAAACGCGCTCTCGAACGAAAAGAATAGGAAAAAGGAACAAAAAATAAAATAAAGATGCAAAAAATGTAAAAAAAAGATGTATGTATGTTGATGGGATCGAATCCGGTGGCTTAAGAAAAAGGATAACAGAGTACAAAGGAAAGAAGGGCGGAAGAGAGTCCGATGTACCCAGTACGTGGGGCTCGTCTCTCGATGCACGGTGTCCCTACATACCACCCGTGCATAAACCCCTTACCATCTTTACTTTGCCTCTCTCGTCTCCTCTGCGCTTCTTATTGTCCGACGATTTTGCCACGCATTATTTATTCTCGGCCCGGGAGCATTGTCTCGCGGTTTGCACATTTAACGTACCGTGTACGATACCTCGAGGAACCGTCGAGGGCGACTTGCGCAAAAGTTCGACCTATTTTGTTCGAACTCTTGAAAAACAAGAAATAAAAAATTATTTTTCATTTTTTTTTATCTGTTCTACAGTACTTTCGTTTTTCAGTGCCAACGTAGGAAAATTTGCCCATTTATAAAAAAAAAGTAATACAAAAAAAAATTTAATAGAAATTACCCACTATTTATTTTCTTTTTTTTTTAAATGCTTTCGTTTTGGAGCTAATATACGGAAATTTTTCCGTTGTAGAAAAGACTAAA
>JAPYZD010002337.1:0-20595 GCA_030522725.1 Ichneumoninae sp. B BG-2022a | reverse complement strand
TTTTTCAGATTTTTACACCATCAAGAAGTACTTGCAATTTTCTCTTATTGTTGTCGAACTTACGCGAAGTCAGCGCGCAGCGAGACTCCCTCCTTAAATCGACGGGTGACTCGTTTGCTTCTTGGCAAATATTTACCCGTAAGACGGAAGCATCCGAAAAGGCTTTTCGAACCTTACGTGAAATATATTTTTCAAAAATATATGCTACGTATATTTTTATTTTCCATATGGGCGGCTTATACGTCGTTTCAGCAAAGTTATAGACGATATCGAGGCGGAACATCTGGAACGAGATAAATAATCGCGAAAGTCATTCTTCCCACTCGCTCGCTCTCATTCACTCCATACCGTCGATTACCTCTTATCCAAAGTGCCTTGGACAAGAAGTCTTTGAGTTTTCTCTCTCTCCCTCGATCTCTCTCGGTCTATACTATAAACATTGACTACACACGTTTCGTATTGTAAAGTACAGCGATCGTGACATCGAGAATACACATTATGCAACTCGACGCGAGACTATAGCTCAACGCCTGCGCATTCGCACTGTTAACAGGAAGCGTTAAACTTTATTTATTTCTCGAAATAGTCACGGAGGTATTTTGCCTAAAAAAAATACTGTTTACGTGAAAAAAAAAAAAAAAAATTGTATTTTCCGCCTTCGTCGAATAATCTAAATTGCTATAAATGCTTCGGGGCGCCAGGCCCCTCCTCGCAACCTCTCGATATTCTCAATATTCTTTAAATGTAATACCCAACGAAATGCTATCGGCGTGACTGAAAAAATCGGCGCTCGACACTACGATATCCTTCCCAACAGTTTACAAAAATCTTTTAAACTTTTTTAACATAAAAAAAAAAGACAAAAAACCTTTGGGATGAAAAATTTAAAAAAATCTTTCTCAGAGAAAAATGAGCTCAATTCCGGGCAATTGACGTACGACGCAACATTATTTTTTTATCGCCTGATTTCACAATAATCCATGCATTTATCGATTTATCGATATTCTTATTGTTTCGTATTCTGTTGATTTCGCTCGATATATATTGCATTAGGCTTGACACAAGTTCCTCGGTATCCGTCAGGAGTGTCGAACCTCTAACTAGATCTGATCAGCGACGAGCTTATCAAGATTGAGTAGTGTGCTGAGAAATATGGGTTGGGTCCGCGTTGTCGGACGAGGAATATTGTCCGGGCGGTTTATGTCTTAAGCGTCGCATCGTCGTTTTCCGCAAGGACCGGCGGAGGGGGATGGGCGGGGGGAGGGGTGGAGAGAAAAAGACAGAGAGAAAAAAAGAAGAAGAAGAAAAAAAAAGAAAAAAAAAAAAAAAAAAAAAAAAAAAAAACTATTCTTCGAAGACACGGACTGAGCATGCTAGCCAGCTAGCATGGGGTAACGTGTACCAATATACGAGAACGAATGTATCTACAGAGAGAGAGTTTCTGTGTACAAGACGGGGATAATGCGACTGCAATTACATTGTTTGACGAGCTTATAGTCCTGCAACCGACCTCATCACGTTTCCGTTACTCCGGGTCGCTTTTTATAACTTCATTACCATCCCTCGGAGACTCGTTTCGCCTCGCACAGTCGACGGTGGAACTCAAGCCCATCTGAGAAAATAAGAAATAAAGCAGATATTATTGCCGTTCGGATGAAATATTAGTGTTCGCTGCTTCGTTGTTACCAACTTTTAATTAACGCGACAAAAAAAAATAGTGTGACGTCTGGTGTGACGTCACTTACGGCCGAAAAATTGGATTTTTCAAACTGGAATTTACGTATTTCGGGCATGACGTCACTTCCGGTCGGAAAAAATGGATTTTTCAAACCGAAATTTACGTATTTCGGGCATGACGTCACTTCCGGTCCGAAAAAATGGATTTTTCAAACCGGAATTTACGTATTTCGGGCAGGACGTCACTTCCGGTCGGAAAAAATGGATTTTCCAAACCAGAAGTGACGGCCTTCTGATATTTCATCACTTCCGGTCGGAAAAATGAGTTTTCCAAACTGGAAGTGACGTATTTCCGGTATGACGTCACTTCCGGTCGAACAATGAGATCTTCAAACCGGAAGTGACACATTTCCGGTATTTCGTCACTTCCGATCGAACAATGAGATTTTCAAACCGGAATTGACGTATTTCCGGTATGACGTCACTTCCGATCAACAATGAGATTTTCAAACCGGAAGTGACGTATTTCTGGTATGACGTCACTTCCGGTCAACAATGAGATTTTCAAACCGGAAGTGACGTCGCAACGAAATTTCTAACATTTTTCTTGGTGACGTCACTAGCGGCTTAAAATGTGAGGTTTTCAAATCGAATGTAAATTCTGATGGATCGTGGATGAAAAAGAAAAAAGTTCTACCGACCTAACGCTGGTTGTCCTCGTCTGGCTGAGGCTCGGATGTCTCTTGACCGGTGGTGTGTAGGGCCTTCTGGGACAGCAGCCCCAGCAGCTTGCGCATGCAGCCGCCAAGAAGCTCTCTCTGAAGTGCTTCGACATGAAACCGTAGACGATGGGATTTATGCAACTGTTGAAATAGGCCATCAGTTGAAAGGCCGTGTTAAGATGCTTGTATTTTCCGTATTTGAGACTCGGTAGTAAATCGTAGGCCGTTAGTACATTGTCGATTAGCAACGGGCTCCAGCATACGGCGAAAAGTACGACAACGGCGACGAGCATTTTCACCACCTGTTTCATCGTTCGTGACTCATTTTCCGTCCTCATGTCATGGCCCCGGCGTCCCGAACGTCCGCGTCGCATTGTACCTCGACGCTGCGTCATAGGAATACACTCGCCGTTGCTCGCCGACGTGTGATTACTCGGACTCCGAAGCCTGTGGAAAACGATTTTTTTTCTATCTTCGACGTCAACGAGTGTCGATACATTAATCGATTAAAGGTATCGCCGTATCAATGAGTCACAAGTCTTGATATATCGATATATCGTAAGTATCGGTATATTGATCAATAACAGGATCGATTTATCGATCTTTCGCAAGTGTCAATATATTTATCAATCACAAGATCGATAAATCACAAGGATCCACATATTGATCAATTCCGAGTATCGACATATCGACCAATCAGAAGTATCAACATATCGATCAATCAGATGTATCGACATATATATCAATCACGAGTACCGATATATCGATCAACCACGAATATCGACATATCGATCTATTGCAACTCTACATATATGGATCTATTGCATCTCTAGACATATCGATCTATTGCAATTCTCGATATGTCAATCATTGCAACTGTAGATACATCGATCTATTGCAACTCTAGATACATCGATCTATTGCAACTCTAGATATATCGATCTATTGCAACTCTAGATACATCGATCTATTGCAACTCCAGATATATCGATCTATTGCAACTCTCGATATATCGATCTATTGCAACTCTCGATATATCGACCTGTTGCAACTCTCAATATATCGATCTATTGCAACTCTCGATATATAGATCTATTTTAGCTCTCGATATATCGATCTATTGCAACTCTAGATATATCGATCTGTTGCAACTCTCGATGTATCACAAGCATCGATCTATCGTTCGGTATTGCTGGAAGTATACCGAAATCGTACACATGCCTATTTCTGGCTGCATAATCTCCGCCAGATCTGGTATTAATCCCGTCGGTACACACATTTTTTTATTTTTTTGTTTTTTAACGACACAGGATCAAAAGCAATGGCATGTCGAGTGGAGAGGCGCGGTATACAGAAACTGCAGGCGGGTCTGCAGCTCTCCCGTCTAAACACGAAGCGATATTGCGCCGCTGGGGGTTCTCGAGTAAAGCTGCGATAGCGGGGGCTTGCCACAGCTCAAACTACGCACCCATTTACGCGAAATCGCGGAACCCGCTGCCCCCTGCTCCATCGTAAATTCGGGACGAAACAAGACCGGCAAATTAAAGGCTTGCATGCAAGGCCTCGCGGAACTTCCGTAGTGTGGGTGCACAAACCATTGCATCGCGCGGTCGTGTTTCTGCCGCCGTGTGCAATATGCAGACGGAGAAGATGAGCGAAGTTATAAACCTAACGAGCTCAAGAGCGAAAGACTATTTCAAGGCTCTCTCGCCGTCGGAGAGGGGCACAAGAGGTGCGCGATGCAGTCGCGGGAGTCTCTCGTTGATTCGATCGAGAGATTATCCAGCAGCGGTTTTCGGCCCGATGATTAATGCACGAACAAATTTACGCGAGGAGATGCAAGTTTGGCAGATGCAAAGAGGCGAAAATATACCGACTTTTAATAATTTAATAATTTAATAATTTAATAATTAATAATTTAATAATTTAATAATTTAATAATTTAATAATTTAATAATTTAATAATTTAATAATTTAATAATTTAATAATTTAATAATTTAATAATTTAAGATTGCAATGAAATAAAATATAGACAGTTTGCAACGACAAAAAGTGGGCTTTTTAGCTGTCGCTATTTCGAGACTTTTGTCGATTTATGATATCAGGCCGGTAGAGCGCGGACCGAGGCGAGAGCACGGTGGCGCTCGTGGGTCCGGAGTCTGATCGCGATAGCGCGCAAGCCTCTCCGTCGATGCCCGATACATTAGATCGTAAATCAGAATTTACGTCTAAGGCGAGCGCGCTCGAGAAGAGCCCGAAGGTCGGATTTTCGACGTTCGATGGCTTTGATGAAAGAAAACCGCGATGTGCACACGCTTTTTACCCTTCCGAAAACCCGTCAACCGGCTTTTTTGCACGCACGCGGTATTATATTTATAGTGAATGAGCTGCGGTTTATCATCTGGCGTGAATGAATGAGCTGTGGTTTCTCACCCGGCGTGAATGGAATAGCTATGGTTTATCATTCGACGTTTATTTAAAAAATAAAAATAATAAAATGACAGAATTTTTTTTTCTATGCAATTTTTTTTTTCATTTTTTATAAATCTTATCACACGATAAATTCAACTCACACGTGTCTGGACGTCATGTGATATCGACGCTTCATCACCCGCCAGATTTCCCAGCATATGGCGGTATAGCAGAATGCCATTACGACGAGAGGCACGACGAGAACCAGGAGAAGCATGTAGACCTCGTGAAGACGCCACAGGGTCTTTGAATCCCTGTCTCGTACGCACCAGTAAGCCGGTCTTCTGTAGCCCACCTCTTTGTGGATCTGAATAATGGAAATTTACACGGAGAAAAAATTACATAGTTAAAGGAACAATTCTGATTTTTTTACCATAAAAAATAGTTCCCACGGGGCACGTCTACATTTTATAGTTACGACAATGACAAATAATTATGGTTGCAACTATAATTATGTAGCTCGACGGCAGAAAACCTTTCTTTTCGTTCGAATTAAATTCGTCCATTTTTACGGACAAACATGCAAATTTTTTCAACATTTTTAAAAATATTGACAAATTTTTGTTTTGCAATTTTTCTCCAAGACAAATTTTTTGAAAATTTTATTTATCAGACAGGCATATATATGCATGACTCAGAACTTTTTTTAATTACGTAGGCTCGACCGTAGAAAACCTTTCTTTTCGTTCGAATTAAATTCGTCCATTTTTTCGAACAAAAGTGAACATTTTTTTAATATCGCCAAATTTGTGGTTCGACACTTTTCTTCAAGAGACATTTTTTTGACGGCTCTATTTAGCAGACATACATATGTATGTATCACTCGGAACTTTTTGTGGTTCGACATTTTTCTTCAAGACACATTTCTTTGACGGCTCTATTTATCAGACATACATACGTACGTATGACTCGGAACTTTTTTCAATTACGTAGTTCGACCGTAGGAAACCTTCGTTCTTTCCGCTTCAGTTAAATTCGTTGATTTTTCCGAACGTGCATGAACATTTTTTCAAAAATTTGCTTACGCTCAAAATTCCTTTTGCCAATTTTTCTTTGAGACCAATTTTTTTATGGCTGCATTTTCCATCGCCCCAACAATATATCTCCACGTACTCGAAAATATATTTCTTTCTCCGCGCGTATCGCTCTCGAACTACTCAGCGTCAAAGCAAAAACACTGTCGTCACGGTGTCATAAATATATTAAGTACAGCAGCAGGTGTACAGCGTTGTTTACCTGTGTGAAGAGCATCGGTATAGCGAGCAGAAACGACATGGCCCACGTTATCATGACTATACGTCGTGCTTGACTAATGGTGCAGGTGTACTGGGCTCTCATGGGATGTACTATCGCGTAGTATCTGCTCTCAACAAATTCATACACGTCACATTACGAGCGATAATAATAACAACACACGCTAAAACACGGGGCAGGGTGGCAAAAGTAGGAAAATTACGTAAGCGAAACGAACAATAAAAAAAAAAAAAAATTCGCGATTTTTTTCGCGAACCCGCAACGAGCGACAGCGCTTTAGTTCCGCGTCACCTATGTAAGTGCGGCGTGCAAACGAGTGCCTCGAATTTATCGCCGAGAGCGCCGGAGGAATCGAGGGCTTCGACGGCGGATAATCGCGTTTCCCGGGGCAGCACAAAGGAGAAGCACCGGAAGAAGGTGCTTTTACTCCCGAGGGACAGCACGTGCAAGCACCGATTTGCTTGCGCCACACACACACCCACCGCAACGATGGCCATATACCGATCGCTGTGCTCACTCTCAATACTCATGAATATAAATTGCACCTAGACCCTCTGTATGCACTGGGGACTGCGCTGTGTATGAATGCATGCATGACGCTGACGAAGGTGCGCGGCGATGTATCCTTTTTTTCTCACTCGCCCTCTTCCGGCACGAATGTTATCGTTACATGCAGGGTCCGTGCGCTGATATCGGAGCGAAAAAAAGAAAAGGAAAAAAAATTTGAGGTCACAAAGCTTGATCCGGGAGCGAAGGCTTATACCGGCCAGGGTAATATACCGCTCGGGACCATTTGGAAGAATCGAACAGTCGCTTCGAGATGAGTGAAACTTGCATCGCACCGATGGAAAAAATATCCATACATTTGACAATTTTTTTTTTCATGGAAAAAAATTTAGAAAGATCGAATTAATTTTCATCAATTTTTCGAGAAATGTAAAAAAAAGTGGCGTGCATTTTTGGCTATTAAAAAGAGGTATTATCAGTATCTTTTTTCACTCGACTTCTTCCGGCATGAATGTTATCGTTACATGCAGGGTCCGTGCGCTGATATCGGAGCGAAAAAAGAAAAGAAAAAAAATGTGAGGTCACAAAGCTTGATCCGGGAGCGAAGGCTTATACCGGCCAGGGTAATATACGGCTCGGGACCATTTGGAAGAATCGAACAGACGCTTCGAGATGAGTGAAACTTGCAATGCACCGATGCAAAAAATATCCGTACATTTGAGAACAATCTTTTTCTGGTCAATACTACAAATTATTTCTTAATGAAAAAAAATTGAGAGACCGAAAAAATGTTCGTAAATTTTTCGAAAAATTTCAAAAAAGCGTCATGCATTTTTGGCTCCTAAAAAAAGGTGTCATCAGTATCCTTTTTCTTACCGCCTTCTTCCGGCACGAATGTTATCGTTACATGCAGGGTCCGTGCGCTGATATCGGAGCGAAGAAAAGAAGAGAAAAAAAATGTGCCGTCACAAAGTGCTCCGAGAGCGGAGGTTTATACCAGCCTTGCAGCGCACCGATGGAGAAAATATCCGTACATTTACCATTTTTACAATTTCATTCTCGTTAATTCTAGCAATTTTTTTTCATAGGAAAAAATTTGAAAAGATCGAAATAATTTTCTTCAATTTTTCGAAAAATTACAAAAAAAGTGTCACGAATTTTTGCCTCCCAAAAAGAGGTATTATCAGGGATGTTGAGCAATTCAGAAACAAAATTTACCTCTTCTCCGTGTAATTGAATTTAAAATCAGCTCGATGACATCGATTTTCTACTGTACACGGTAGCAATTTGAATTCCATGGCCTGGCGGCCTTTATACAGTGACTATGTGGAGATTAATTATACGCTCGGTGAGTCCACAACTGCGTGTGGGGTTGAAATAATCTTTCGATATTGCCGGGATTACGGCCGGATGGGACCCGCTAATTCGCTTTTATATTTACGCGACCATACTGCGTTTTACCGCGTTTATTCGTAATACTTCTCGTGTCGGAGTGACATCGGTGTTGGAATTTCCCGCGTAAGGTTGCGTGCATGGGATTTAGAGGAGAGGACCTGGAACTATCCGAGAATCGATACCGTGCCGTTGCGCGATTAACGATAATGCGATTGGTCGATCGTGGGAACATCCGATTGTACTTTATTTGTGCTTTTCTTGCCGGAACACCCGGAGGTAGAAGGTAAGCGTAATCGGAGCATAGGAGAGTGATTGGATTACTAGATGCTGCGACTTACCTCTCCGTAGACATCGCCGTCAGTGTCAGCGTCGAGCATATAGCCGATACGCTCTGCATGTAGTGCACCCATTTGCACAGAAACAGACCCATCGTCCACGAGAACGAGAAGATCTTCGCTATCTGCGAAAAAAAATCATTATTTTTAAACTTGTTCATTTTTGCAGTTCGTTATTTTCAAGTTTGTTTATATTGAAATTTGTTCATTCGCAGATTTGCTAATTTATTTATTTGCAAGTAAACAATTTTTTTCCAATGTGTTTACTTTTAAATTTGTCTATTTTCAAGTTTGTTTATATTGAAATTTGTTCATTCGCAGATTTGCTAATTTATTTATTTGCAAGTAAACCATTTTTTTCCAATGTGTTTACTTTTAAATTTGTCTATTTTCAAGTTTGTTTATATTGAAATTTGTTTATTCGCAGATTTATTGATTTGCTAATTTATTTATTTGCAAGTAAACAATTTTGTTTCCAATATGTTTACTTTCAAATTTGTCTATTTTCAAGTTTGTTTATATTGAAATTTGTTCATTCGCAGATTTGTTGATTTGCAAATTTATTTATTTGCAAATCAACAATGTTATTTTTTCAAATATGGTTACTTTCGAATTCGTCTATTCGACTCGTCTTCTTCGACTCGAGGGAAAGTCTGTGCGTCAATACCGATTCAGCAGGGCCCGTGAGATTCAATTAAGAAAATTACAAACGCTCAAGAACCGCGCTCTCGTACGGGGCTTTTCAACCGTGAATTTCATCAACTCGAGTCGTAATGAAGTATTATTCTATGCCATAATAAAAAAAACCTTTAAAAAAGTGGGGCATTCGCTGCTGCGCGAATTTCATAGGACGGAACCGTGATAAGGGAACGAAGTAATATCCAACCTTTTCCCCGCTGTGGTTGGGCTCCGAAGAGCGTAAGAAAATTCCCCATCGCTCCCGGTACGACGAGTGTACCGTTGCCTTAACCGAATTTCACCGTGGCACAACTCCTCTTATTAGCAATTTTACCCGAAGCAACTCCGGTACTCCAGCCTGGAGTCTCTATGCTCTAAATTCTCGTTGGAACGATGCGAGCGAGCAATCTGTACCCTCAGCCTTTTTCCACTCCAAATTGTTTTATACTCGATATTCTCTCCGCCCTCGCTGTGTCACACATATGCGACGCTGCACTGCTGTAACATATGTGTAACACATATGTGCATCGTACTCTCGGTTCCTCGGGGACTCAAGACCTTTCCTTTTTTCTTTTTTTACACCTCCGTACACAGAGGATAAGGGACTCGAAATAGTTCCATCCGCTTTATGCCTCTTTTCACTGTGTTCACATCTTCCTTCCACTGCGCGAAATTCTCATTCTACCGAGTCTCGGGGGTGGAGAAACGCTCTCCAATTGCGGAAACTCCATCCCCTCGGGAGTTGTTTACGTGCGTGTAAAATAAAAAGAAAAAAAAAGCTGGAATTGAGCGATTGAACGCGGAAAGGCGGATAGCTCGATTATCGTGATTATCGACTGTTGATTGCGATTCGCAAAATGAAATTGGGTTCATTTTTCAGGAATAAAAAAAAATATATATAGAGTGGAATCTCTCACATGTCACTCGATCCGGGGATAAGTAAGCTGTCGCACGTGCACCAATCTGCGGTGCTACCGTCCTGCCTGGTTCACCCGGAACGCTTGATTATTCTATAACTTTTTCATAGCTTTTATAGCTTTTAATTATTCCTTTAGAATTTTTGAGATGAATATTTTTTTGTGAACGGCATTGACTTTTTTTTGTGGATCCTTCGTCAACTGCCTCGACACTCGGCGGAGGGAGAGGGGGAGAGGGGAGCGGCGAATTTTGCTACCGATAGGGAATGTAAGTCCTGATGATAGCTTAATCCTATTATTCCATCACTATAGTTGCGGTGTGAACTGCAGGAGTTCCGGGCCGACCTTCCTTATCGAAAGTCTTCCAGACCGAAGTGCTTCGGTATAGTATATATATAGTACATATTGTATCCCTAAAACAACAGTGGAACATCTCTTATGGGATTACCATACAAATTGTTATACTGTTGTTTTAGGCGTGCTATATTATATTATGCATGGACTATATAGAATATATAGTATATGTACTATATGTACTATATATATAGGGGAGAGCGGGGCAAAATGGGGCAACGTGGCAACGGGGCAAAACTACATTTTCCAATCGTTTTTAGATCGGGCAAGGTGGCAAAACTGGGCAGAAAAGCCTGATGTATCCGATAGGGCATCCAAAAATTATTGGAAAATGACGTTTTGCCCCGCTCTACCCTACCACATACACTATATAAATCTATTGCACCTGAATAAATCACGTGCAGTGCTGTCGTCCTGCCTGGTCCCATTGAACATATCGGGTAGTCCCAATCGTTGTGAAAGATTCCACTGTACTTGTATTACTATTGTATGTAATACTGTTTATATATTTTTTTATTATTATTATTTAGCAAAATACGATTGGATTATTACGGTGAAATTTGGGGGAATGAAGATTTTTCGTGATAGCGTTCGAATGGTTAATTGTGATTCGTTCATCAACTGTCTCGACGCTCGGGAGAGGGGAAGGGAGGGGACGGAGTTTCGCTGCCGATAGGGAATAGAACTTCCGATAATTGCTCAATCCCATTATTACATCGTTACGGGTATGGTGATAAATACAGGAGTTCTGGGCCGAAGTTGCTTATCGAAAGCCTTCAAAAGCAAAGTGCATCGGCTTGGTTATGTATGTTTATATATATTATATATACATATATTGTACTAGAACGCAGTCTTAGCGGTGATCGATCGATCTATCACGAAGGAGCGTCTCGGACTTACACGGAAACTATATACGTGATATTTAACGTACAAAAAAAACCACTTTTCACGATAAAGAAAAGCCTTTTTACGGTGACGCTCAAAATCTGCATTATCGACAACATTATTTTTTGCCTCCTCGAAGAGGAAGTTGCAAAAAAATCGTAATTTTATTGTCGAAGTACTTGAAGTAGCCTAAAGCGTTTAGCGATTTTCAGCTGCACACTGTAAAAAAACATTCATATGAAATCTAATGTACTGGTAGTGGAAGTTTTGATGCATAAACTGGGATAGCATCTTTCAGGGTCAATTATTATGAAAAATTAATGTCCTGTACATTAAAAATATTGGGAACACCTTACTTTTAATAATGTACTTTAATTTCAACGAAAAAGTGTATTAATTGTTATTTCGATATTATTATTATTTTGCATAATAACACAACATTTACCATCTTTTTTTATGTTTGAAAATTGCATCGGAGAAGTCGAGCCCGATGCGCTCGTGTACGAAATTCAACATTGTTTTTTCACGAAAACATAGTGTTTCGCATGAAAAAGCAACGTAGGCGATCAATGTGAAAATGTCATCCTCACCCGTGTATGTGTGTGAGTATTTTTTTCAATTAATTTTTTTGGGACTTTCGGTCCCGACGGTAGTTACGCGGCATTTAAACGGTGCACGGGGGAAAATGAAATTCATATCGCCGCAACTGTTTGCGGCAGCGTCACTTCACTGTTGTATTACTGTACGTGTAACCATTGATTCTCTACAGCGTGATCTCACCTGTTGCGGCACCCGCAAAATTCCTTTATATTTACCCCCTTGTGCCTGCTCTGCACAGATCGCGCTTTGTGCTGGCCTCGACTATGCATCAGTTCCAAGAGCCCTGTCCCATATATGTATATGTATATAGTTTGAGATTCAATTTTCCTGGTGGAAATTCATTGTGGCGAAGGGAGGAATAGCTCGGTATCGAGGCAACATAGCGAAATTCACTGCATACCAGTGTTTTACAAGCGATGTTAGCAGTGCGCGAGTTTCATTAAAGAGTAACTCGATTGACGTCGCAACACCAATTTTCTTCTCCACTGGGAATTTTTAAGGCTGCGCGAAAAATAGCAGTTTTACATTCGCAGGACAATTAAAAATTAGTAAAAGTCATATGTCATTTTTTATGACTGATTTTTATTACCATTGTGACGAAAAAAAATACAATAATATTGTTGCGTATTATTTTCGCTACACGATCGTTTGCAATTTGCATTTGATTTTTTCCATATTTATCGACTTTTTCTTTTTTTATCGTACTGGGCTACGAAATTTTTACAGTGAAAAAAGGCTGCGATCCACCGTGGGAATGTTACATGTTCGGGCGATTGGCGGAGTCGCTGCGATTCGCCGGGCGAAAGCGATTTGTCTGTGGTAATTGACGTGATAGCGTGGAAACTCCCGGAGTGCGAATTTGTCGAAGTGCATCGGGTCTTGCGTGAATTGTCAAAAGAATTATTGTGAAAGCGCTGAATTGGAAATGCTGGTAGAGCGCGTACGGATTTCGCTTCTCAACCACCAGTCTGGTATTTAATTTCGTTCGAATAATTTTTAACCCGAAATTATTTTAAAATAGGTCGTTTCCTTGTATCAGATTTAAAATGTAAATATGTATTCACCGTGCCGAGTTCGTTCTCGCGCAGCCGAAGCCACTGGGATAGGACGAGGGTTCCATGGTCTTTAGAAAATAAAAAATGTAACATAGTAAAATAATTAACAGCTGAGACGTTTGGCCGTTCGGGACGAATAGCGAAATAGAGAGAACAAAAAACGGCGGGTCTAGACTAGTAACGCAAACACCGGGGGTCGTCGCTAGGTTACTCTGCTGCTCTACTGCTGTACGTTCAAGGGCGTCCTGGCACGGCAGTTCGAAATAGTAAACAGGGCGTAAAGTAACGGTGAAAATGCTCGGACACGTCCCAATCATTCCTATGCAGATTTGATTTATTCTGAATTTAAGCATTAGTAATCCAACTTACTTATAATCGCATCTACAAACATTGTTCGATGCACAGAAAAAAAGTTATAGAAGGTTTAAGCCTACATTATTTTCTAATGTTGCATTTGGTAAAGAACAGACGATATCGTGTCCGGAAATTGGTAGAGGCGTTACTGCACACGCGACCGAATAATCGGACGGCTCGAAAAAGTTACGTTAGACAACTTTCTACGTAGCTTATCTTCTGTATTGTTTCACATAAATGTATTTTGTTCCATTGATTTAATTAATAAACCGCAAAGACCGTTACGATATTAATTACGAATGACAATTGTGAACGTCGACTGTAATATCTGTGAAACAAGAAAATCATAGCAGTAGAGAAGTAACTTGTCGAAAAATCCCGACAGAGGAACAGCTGATCGCGGACGTGTGCGCATCCTCGCAGCGCAGTGTCCGTCTCTGGATGTCCAGTCGGCGCCGGGCGCTCGCGGAGTGACGGTCGATCTGCGCAATTACTTTTTTTTTATCCGTGTACATTTTCGCAGTGTCACGAAGATTTTTTTCGCTACATCGATGTAGAATCGGTTGTGGAGTGTGACCGAGGGGGACGGGAGAGTCGGGGACGATAATTAACGCGGTGGCCAGTGGATTCATCCATTTTGCAGATCGCGTTTGACCGCTGGAGTTTTTTTTTCTTTCTAACGCCACCGCCGAGATGCGAGAATTTTGTTAACGTACAATCTCTCTCTATTTAATACAGGATATAATATTGTGCAACAAGGGCCGAAAGTTGGCGACTGCGACGAGCGAGGTTTGCTGCCCGAGCGAAGCGAGGGCGGCAATCACACGAGTCGTAATTGACAATTCGATCCTCGTTCCACATCATAGTTGGTGTAACAAGTGTATGAATAGTGGTGCTTTGAATAGTAGTTTTGCGGGGCGAACAGCGAAAAGGGAGGTTATAACTTTTCCTCCCCATGGACGAAAGTGAAATCCCCAGGGACGAAAGTGAATGAATCGCGAACTGCGCATGCGCAACGCACCTTTCTGTACTGCTGTGAAATTAGCAACTTTCGGGCCGCAAAACTGACATGAAATGGACCGTTTTTCGTGCACGTGTTATAAAAATCACGATTGTTAAGGTGATTTGAAATACCGTCGCCGGTAACGAAAACTGTACAGAATGTCGTTTTGAGACCGTAGTCAGCCGAAGAAAAAGAAAATTATCTTTCGCTGGAGAATCGTCAGACGCGGGGAAACACAGTTTCCTTTTTCCTCGACGTTCTGCGGTCTCAATACGGGATTCAGTACAGTTTTTGTTACCAACTGGGCGCGGGGCAGATCGGCAGGAGTTTATACCACATCTCTTTAAAATAAACTGCTATAATGTTCGATCTATCCATTGTCGAGTGTTTAAGTGTCGACAGTGAAAGGCGAGTGGAAAATACAACGATGGAGCTTGTGGCGTTCGAATTATACGTTTTGCACCGAAAAGCTCTAGTGGACCTAACATTTTTGGCGTTCGAGAGATCTACTCAAACTGATCACATATTTCGACGCAATCATCGTTGAACGCGTCAATCGGCGTAGCAAATAATACATCGTCGACCGTTATCGCATTCGTCGGACCGGTGAGTACACGCTAATTACGACATCTATGTCTATATTTTGTCACTTCCGGCTCTTTGTTTTCCGAGCGAGAGAAAAATAGCAATCGAAAGATAGTTATGAAAAAAATCATTTTCAAAAACAGTCCGCGACGAATAGTCCGCAAATATCTGCATTTTTTAAATTTTTATATTTGCGAGCTTCGGAATTATATAAACGAGAAATTCGGATAATACAACATATCCGGCGAATCTGGTATAAGCGATATTCCTTAATCCCTCAACGTCCCGTTCGCGCCTCGAGTTACCTCCATAATTCGATATTACACGCATAACAACATAGAGTAAGACAAATCCCCGTTCGTAGCTACAACGGTCTGAAACGCGTCCGTGGGCGTTGCGGACCGGTCAGTAAACGCTATTTACGTAATCTACATCTATATTTTCTCACTTCGATTGTTTGCTTTCCCACCGGGAGAGAAATATTAATCGGCGGATATTTATTTTTAAAACATTTGAAATGAATCATGGTGATAAAAAAAACAGTTGGCAATGATCTGAATTTTTAGTAAAAACATTTACGATCTTAAGAATAATATAACGAACCACCCGCATAACGCATATCCAGCGAACCCGATATACGCAATATTTCTCAATCCCTCACCGTCCCGCTCGCGCCTCCAGTTACCTTTATAATTCGATATTACGCGCATAACAACATTGAGTAAGACAAATCCCTGTTAACGTAGAAACGACGGAACGCCGTTTATTTCTATTTTATTCTAGATATTTATTTCTAAAAATCATTGAAATAATGAAAAAAAAACAGTCCGCAAAGATCTGAATTTTTTGTAAAAACATTTTTAATTTTGTAAGCGTAACGAGATACTCGAATAATGCATATTTGACGAACTCGATCTACGCGATATTTCGCAATCCCTCAAAGTGTGGGTCGAGTACCATTTTCAAATCGGTTGGTTCTCAAATGTGTTTATTTTCAAATTTGTTTATTTTCCATCCGAGTTTCCACTAAAAACATTCACGATCATCGGAATAATATAACGACCCACTCGAATACCGCAATCCCTCAAAGTGCGCGTCGAGTACCATTTTCAAATCGGTTGGTTCTCAAATTTGTTTATTTTCCATCCGAGTTTCCACTAAAAACATTCACGATCATCGGAATAATATAACGACCCACTCGAATACCGCACATCCGAAGAGTCCAATATGCGCTACATTTCTCAATCCCTCAAACTCCCACTCTGGCGTTCAGTTACCGGGGCAATTCTCCAACGCACGTTTTAAAAAAAAAAAAACACAAACCCCCGTTATCGTAGCATCCGACGAAACGTCCGTGGGGAGTTTGCACAGTGAAAATTGACTCGACACGCGAAATATCAGTGAAAATGTGTTGAGCCGTTGAAAACTTCGAAAGTCCGTTGCACGCTGCGCTCGCACGCGGGCTTTTCCGTTATATATTATCGCCGATATTACGGAACGATACGGTCGGTTGACACTGATCCGTTCTATTATACCACTCAACACGTGTGTGGCATACTAGTGGCCCGCGAACCCTTCATCCGCAGTATTATCAAATTTCGACGAACATTTCGACAGAACGAGATGGCCCGGTGCGCCGAGAGGCGCGGTAGGGGGGGGGGGGCGGAGCGACGGGTAGGACTGGTACGAGAAACCAGTCGAAACGCGCTCTAACCGGTAACGCTTCGACGGCGTCGAGGCTGCTAATATAATCGCGTGCACTGCGCCACAGGAACGATACCGCAGCCAGCGGTTTGGCGCCGTCCACGGCCAACGTTCTCTACTCTCCCATCCCCCGTTTTGCACCAACAAACCCCTCAGCCTTCCACTTCTTGCCGGCGGTAAAATAGATTTTACAAGGATGAAATTTTCCTTCCGGTTGCCGTAGGTACGTGTGGAGCGGCATGGGAATTTGCTCGGCGCTGATATAACCGACAGGCAGAAGGGGGGGGGGGGAGGCCTTTTCACAACGCGTTATGAAAGGGTTTCCAGTTACCTCTAAAGCTCTAGGGTTCTCACTCCTTAATTAGGACGAGCGAAGCTATCGTCCTTTGCGATGAGTTTCGCGCGCTAATGAGCAATTCCAATATACGCTTTTCACACTACTTGCCGTATTCACTTTAATTCGCCTCGCGATGGTAGATTCGGTTGGTTTTCTTTTTTTTTCGACGGCCGAGCTTCGAGCGCGATCAATTTTATGGGTGGTTGCTCTTTTTTATGGGCGAGTGGTTTACTGCCAATTAATAGGTGATACATTGTGCGGGTTTTATGTACGCGAGGTATCGTATTGTTGTTTTATTCATTTTTTTATCGTAGCGTACCACTGATTTTATCTGAACTGTGCGGTTTTATACACCGTTTCATACGGGGCTCGGCATTTGTCGAGATAAATGGGCATAAAAAAACTGCGCTTTTTTTTTCTTTCTGCGACCGAGCTCCATTCATGCGGAATACATTTTATGGGCAGCTGCCCTTTTTAATGGCGAGTCGTTTACTGCGAATTAATGGATGATACGTTGTGCATGTATTAAGTACGTAACGTGTCGTATTATTATTATTTTTTTTAGTCTTTATTTTTTGTCGCATTAACATCAAAGGTTTTGAGCGACCACATTGAATATAAATTTATTTTACTTTTATGTCTTGTTGTTTGTAGTTGATTATTGACTGTGGTTTTGCTTTATATTTTGTTGTACATATCGGATTTTTTAAGCATTTCGATTGTGTCGTATTATTGTTTTATTCATTTTGTATCTTCGCATAGCACTGACTTGATCCGAACTATTCGTGTTTATCCATCGTTTTATACGGGGCTCCACATTTTTGGTGATAAATTTAATCCCCCAAAATTTGTAGGCACACGATAGA
Organism: Ichneumoninae sp. B BG-2022a; assembly: GCA_030522725.1. NCBI lineage: Eukaryota > Metazoa > Arthropoda > Insecta > Hymenoptera > Ichneumonidae > Ichneumoninae sp. B BG-2022a. The sequence continues at coordinate 2,894 of JAPYZD010002337.1, read as the reverse complement.
TTTCGCACCACAATCAATTTCAGCTGGATGCGATTTTCGAATTTTTTTTTTTTTTTTTTGAAAATTCAAAGTCGACATCAAAGAAATCTCGAAATATTTGTTTTCAGTTTTTCCCGCCGAAACCAAAGATTCCTCCGTGACAAATCGAATCGGTTCGGCACGCACGTACAACTATGATTAAATATGTTCCACGACACTGTGTCACGTCCTCCTCGTCGTTCTCGTTATCCGAGAGTGTTCTCGTTGATCGATCCTCAAGTCCCCTCGGGAGCTCGATAGAAGAGCCTGGCAGGGGAAAAAAAGAGTCTAGGGCCGAAATAGACTGAGGTCAAAAAAAAAAAATTTCGAATCCCCTCCCGAGAGGGTCGTGCAATTCAAGCCTTACCATAAAGCACGAGCACCCTTCGAGAACACAGATATAAACATAGTGAGGCCGGGTAGAGTCGGTGGCCTATCGCTCGTCCAATCGGTCGAATCTTACGGGCAATTTTTTCGCGCCAACTAAATTGATGACCTATACACACCACTTTTGTCCCGACCTGTGTTTTTCTCGCATTTTTCATAACAACGTCGCCCTTTGGGAGAACCTCGAGAACTCGTGTCCCTTCCCGATACTCGTCGTCGAATCTGCCCGACTTATTCGTTACATAACTCGAAGGGCGATAAGAGGAGGAGAAGATAAAAATCGAAGGAGCCGCGGAGAACCTTCGGGGAATTCTCAGTGGCCGGCAATAGCATATTTCGTCCTTTGATTTCATTACCATAATTCTCCTCGCGAGACAGCTGAGAGTTATACTATATATAGAACGTGTTTATATTTGGACCTTGACCTTGGGACAACACACACGGTGGAGTGTGGGCATGTAAAGGTCGGTCGAGGGAAAAAGTTACTACGTCGGTTACAAAGTCTAGGTAGTAAAAGCGGATTACCATTGTATGAAAAAGAGTGCGCTAGAGTTCCACGAAGTCGAAAGGGTTTGTACATTTTGAGAGTTATACTATATATAGAATATTTTTATATTTGGACCTTGACCTTGGGACAACACACACGGTGGAGTGTGGGCATGTAAAGGTCGGTCGAGGGAAAAAGTTACTATGTTGGTTACAAAGTCTAGGTAGTAAAAGCGGATTACCATGGTATGAAAAAGAGTGCGCTAGAATTCTACGAAGTCGAAAGGGTTTGTACATTTTTGTAGTCGTTCTTGGGATGATAATGATTTACGAAGGACTAAATTTGATTTCCTGTTAATTTTACAATTAATTTTTTCGTCATCGTAATTTTTGTCCAAAGGGATTTTAAAATAATGAAGCAAAGAAATGGTGGAGATTTGAGGGCGATAAATGTTTGCATGTTTGTATATTTCAACCTTGACCGCGGGACAGAACACGTGCCGGAGGGTCGGCGTGTGACGTTCACCCGAGGCAAAAAGTTACTATCTTGGTTATAAAGTCTGGGGACTAAATCTGAATTACTATTGTATGAACAACACTGCCCTCGAATGCCGCAGAGTAAAAAGGGTTTGTACATTTTTTTATCGTTCTCCACGAAGTTTATCGTTCTCGTGTTTGGTCCACGAAGGACCAAACATTTTTTTTTCTTCATTTTTTTTATTTCTTTTTTGTCACCGTCCACGAATGTTTACCATAATATCTGAGAAAAATTCTTATAAATCCCGTCGATTCGTTTGCCGCAATTGATAAGATAAATAAAGAAAAATCGTTTTGACATAACTCTGTTCGATTAATAAAAATCCGTACGGCCGGCATTATCCACCAGCCTTTATTCGTCAGTGGTCTTCTATTTTTGGATCTCCTTAAAGACCACACATGGGCCTGGCTAAACCGTTGCGCTACTTCGGCCAGAAATAGATACTTTTTGGCTTGGATGCAGGGAAATCAAAACGACAGAATGTATGCAACGCATAATGCCGCGGTTTAACACTTATACAGTAAACATTCTCAAAGTTGCACGGCTTCAGGAACGGATCTAAATCGACAAAGTGTAAAAAAAAAATCCCTTAACATGGCACAATTCCATGCCTAGTGCTCTACGTTAAGAGGTTTGAAGCTCGTGCCGGGCTGAAGTCCGAGTGACTCGTCCTCACCCCTCAGGGACACCGGAATCTACGTGCTCACGACGAGCAGTCAGCTACGATGAGGAAATACGAGAGAGGGAAATGGAGACCGTGGAGAGCGTCGCAACGATAAAAAACAAGACCTAAAGGCCGTTTACATCCAAACACTCGAGAACTGCGTTGAATACACACGAGTCTCCGGAGAAATCGGCCGAAAATCATGAGGGTTTTTCCTAACGCCGGATAAAGAAGCTGCAAAAGGTAGAAGAAAAAACTATGCCGCTCACACTTTGGGACATTTCCAGTAGAAAAAAGATGCCAGCATGTACAGCGCACATATATAATAGTGCTTCTGGTGGCTTGCGCACTTCGCGTACTCGCATAAAGAGTCTCCAAAAGACTTAAGACAATCAAAGCTTGGGCACTTGGAATAATCAGGACCTGGTCAGGAGTCCCGATCAGGACTCCTAAGATAAATCTTAAGTACGAAATAAATTTCGTACTTAAGATTTATCTTAGGTTTTATCTTAAGTTCGACGTTAAGACTGAACTCAAATTCGAGTGCAGTTCGAATTCGGTATTAAGTTCGAACGTAAGATAGAACTTAAAGACGCAACGTACTTCGGCCCAAAGTTCGATCTTAAGAGCGATCTTAAATTGAAACTAACCTCTTAAAATTCGACCCTTAGAATATTTCAAGATGAGAGGCTATCCTAGTGGCACTTAAGGAGGTTGGAGCGAGTGGTGTTCATTCCGCCTAAATTCGAGAAATTCGGGCAAGAATTGCAAACACTTCCCAATGTTATAAAAATCAGAAAA
>JAPYZD010002336.1:0-16287 GCA_030522725.1 Ichneumoninae sp. B BG-2022a | reverse complement strand
TGGACAATTAAGGCATCGCGAGTGCCCCACAAGGCCCGAGTACAATGGTCCAGCAGGACTGAGTGCTCGTATCGCTCCACCAAACCAAACCAAAAACCATATCATATATTTATAACAAATTGCTAATTGCTATTGTGTTGTTACTCCGATCCGTTGGGGGTTCCGTGCTTCTTCATTCTCTTTATCCTCCTTCCTTATCAGTATTGTTATTGTTAATTGTACTATATATTATATATTATTACCATTTATTTAAATTTTTCATAAGAATATAACAAAGCTATGTTTTAATTTTTTATTTACTTTCGCAGGTATAGATGTGTTACGCGCCGAAATTGAGAAGGAGATTTTGGCAGCGACGGGACGAAATACGGTGAAGATGCGAGTAAAATCCGGCAGCACAGCCGCGGCGTGGTTGTACAAAGAGACCGCAGTGACGAATGTCGAGGTCGATCCGAGAGATTCGCAGTACCTGCTGATGGACGTTATAGCGACAGATCTTCATATTCACAGATTCAGACAATTTTTGAAACAGTAAAACAGAGTCCAACCGATCTGATCGCGTTTTAAAAATAACCCTGTGTATTTTTCTCCCGCTCCGATGTTATTGCCGACGTACAAGTAGGTTTTTACTTTGGCGATTTACTTTAAAAAACATCGTCGTCGATCGCGGAACGGGATCATTTTTTGAGAGGGTTGCGCGCACCGCCAGGAAATCGGTGTTTCTCTCGTGCGACCGACGAACACGTGTGCCACACGTGTTTGAGTCACGAGCGTGATTTTTCGAACCGGACCATTTTGACACGAGTGAATAAAGACCTTGCAGTCTTCGGATTTTATCAGCTACGGGAAAACCTCGGTTAACCGGGCCACGGATTAACCGCGTTCTTTACATTCGTTACCACGTGTTTTTATTTTATTTTATTTTATTTTATTTTATTTTATTTTATTTTATTTTATTTTATTTTATTTTATTTTATTTTATTTTATTTTATTTATTTTGCATAGTGCAGCTGTTCGCAATGATGAATTACATTGCATTACGATACATATTCTGAACGTTTCAATCGTGAATAAATATTGTATTGTAAACTAGGAACGACCGTTCGAAGTCCAGTCCTTATTATCGATCTCCCATCTTTATCAGCAATACACTTCGGCCATGTTATTGAATTTTTGTATAAAAATAATCAACGTCACCTCTGAAGGAAGAAAAAGTCCATAAGTTAATAGGAGCGCGGAAAGCGTACAGTCCACAATAACACGTTACGAAATGTACATCGTCTTCTTGTAACAGTTTGATTGGACCCTCTCCACCACGAACCAAATGTTTAATCAAAAATGTTTAATTGACATGATTAATCAAAGTCCAAGCGCTTCTAAAAAATCTCTTAGCCGTGAGAATACTTTGCAGAAATTATTGTCAGGGTCATTTTACTGCAGTCTGAGTGTGCCATTTGACCCCAGGGGGAACAGACAGACATACAAATATAGCTCTCCTCCGTAAACATACAATATACAAAATACAACATTTCCGTGGAAGAACGGATTGCTGCCGATCTTAATGTTCGTCAGATCGATCGTCGGTAAAGAAGCTGGAGAATCGATGAAAATCGTGCTGGGTGTTTTTTTTATTCCAGGACACTGTTTTATCGATGTGATACGGCAGGCAAACGGAATAATAACAGCGTTCTGAAAATGAAGCAAAAAAGAGTACCTTTTTTCTAAATGAACGACTCCAAAACTGTTGTCAATCGCACAACCTGCGAAAAAATCGGTCATACATGAATCATAGATAAACAATTATTTCTTTGCTGATTATATACAATCGAATGAATCGTAAACGTATCGTATGCGGTTAGGCGAGAGTGGGGCAAAGTGGATCAGCCAAGCGATTCCAAGACTTTAATCGGTTTTACGCAACACGTTTCAAGTTCGTTCCTCGTTTTTCAAGCCCACTAAATGAATTCGCTACGTTCGTTTGGCGCGTCTGAACGGAATATCAAAAAAATTCGTCGCAAGATGGGTTTCACAACAATTACCAGCAACAAATATTAGTAAATTCGATTTCTCACAAAATTAACTCCTTACAGAGTTCCTTTTCAATTGTCTTCCAGATAACCCGTACAATTCCTCAAAGTAACAAAAAAAAACAAACATTTTTAAACTAAAAACAAATGAAAAAATTGGTGTCCTCTCGCCGAGCCGGCGAGTTTGGGACGTCGGACCATCATTTCGAATTTTCCTCACACCCCGGAGTTCATTATGCTCTGCAAATGTTACGGTAAAAAAAAAAAAAAAATGTCGAAATTCATCTCAATTTCGTCAGCCGAAAAAAAAAATGCGCGACCACGAGCGGCGTTCATTGGGCCTCGGGCGGGCGTGGGAGACACCGTCCCGTCTGTCCGTCGCAACTTCGAGCGTAGCTGAACCGTTAGTACGTCGAGGAATCGGCGTCGAGGGCGAATCTTCTCGAACGGTTAGTACACTCCAGTTCCGAGGTACGGCGAAGGGTCGGCGTGGATAGGCGTCGGGTCGTGGACGAAGGGGCAACCGGTGAGGGGCGAGGGGGGGAGGGGGAGAGCAGGCGTTCGCAGAGTTCCCGGCTAGCGGCGGCGGAGGCCCCAGTCGAGTCCCGTGAGTCGTCCGGGCAAGCACATACCGCCATAGACCGAGGCACGTTGGGGTGCGCGCGCGCGCGTTCGCGGTTTATATCGTGAAACACAAGAGAGAGAGAAAGGGAAAAGAAAAAAAAACCGAAAATTGGCACCGAGCGTCGAGGGTGTGCTGAGCGAGACAATACAGACGACGGATACGGAGAATCTTACCAGTAGAGAGTGACATAGAATAGAACGGAGACGGGAAACCAGTCCGCTCGTCGAGACTCGCCGATCGACCTCGCACCAAAATCGTCCCAAATTTTTTTGTTGTTTTTTGTTTTGTTTAATTCGCACAATAACAACAATCCACCGAACACCCTCGATGAATTCCGACAGAGGGTGAAGAGAGAAATATATATATGTATATCGTATGAGAAAAATTTGATAATAATTTGCCGACGAAAATTCTCCGGTGTTGTATCCGGCGACGGGGTAGCTGTCAGTTCGATCGCCATTTTAGCGCCGCTGGGGCCACGGGGGAATGCGCGCCGCCGGCGTACAGCAGCGCAAGCAGCGGCGGCAGCAGCAGCGGCACGCCGTGAGAGGATAACGGCGGTCGGGAGAGAGCGCTGGACTGGGCATCTCAAGTCTTCGAGATAGACACACGAATCTACCAATCCTGCTTCCTCAACAAACAAAAAAAAATATACATATATATATATATATACAGATAGATAGATAGAAATTTTTATCGGACGAAACGAGAAGAGAAAAAAAAATCAATCGGCACGAACCAAATTTTTACTATTGTTATTATTATTGTGTGTGATTTTGTGCGTGTCAATGTGAGTGTTTCGCGTCGTTGGGCGAAGCGAGGACGGCGTTTTTGCAGTGGGAGAAAAGTCGGGAGGTGAAAAATAAAAATAAAGGAACGAAGGGAGAATATATATATATATATATGCACATATAGAGAAGAAGCGTGTGCCACCGGCTCAGCGACGTGAAGTGAGTGTCCAGTGTGAGTGCAGTTCGTGGGAGGCTCTGTTGGATGTATTTCTTTTCTGCGACGAAACTTTGGTTCTGAAGAAAGAAAAAAGTTTTATAATTTTTTCTATTTGGCATTCGACTCGGGTCTCGGATTTCAGACGGCGGGCGATTACCGAGTGTAAAGGGAATTCCGAAAAAACGAGGATAAAAGAAACACGAATATAATTTGGAATTTTCTGCCCTGCGTGTTCGTCTATGGGAGAGATACTTTGTTTTCGTCATTGAGCGCCTCGAAACGCTTCGAGGACCAGGAATAATCGTCTTCGTGCGAGTTCCGTGCAAAGGAGTTTACGCGTGTTTCGATGACACACGAGTGCTCTGGTGAAGCGTCTTTTTTATACGAGTGAGAAAAATTACACAGATACACGATTCGGTGGGAACGAAGAAAAATGATGGAAAACATGAAATAATAGAGAAGAATAGACGGTGAGAAGAGGGACGCGCGTGGGCGTCTGCGGGGAGAGTGTTCGAGGATACCGTCGCTCGGCGCCATACTGGCTCAACGAATATCCTTTTCGTTTGTTTCGCTGCGACAATATTTCGGGTGAAACTTTTCGTCTCCTCCGGGACGTTTGGGATTTCGTCGGCCAGTCGTTGGATCACGGTACGAGGAAATTTTTATTATTGTTTACACATATTTTATTTTCTATTTATTTTAATTGTTTGTGCGAATTACGTCGGTTCACAACGTGCAAAGTGCGGTCGGTTGTGATTTTATGTTGTCGTCGAAATACTAAGGAAAGTTGAATGAGAAGTAGGAAATAAAAAAAAAAAGTGTCTGTGCAAGGATCAACGTGGTGGATATACATAATCGAGAGAGCCTGGGTTATCGGGCGAAGGCGAGAGAACAGTGCGCGATAGAGGAGAGTGAGAGAACCGGGATCGAAGCAGCGGGGACCCAGAGATGATTCTGCGCGTCTGCTGAGGGGCAAGGGAAGTGAGCGACGAGCTACTGAAGGAACGAAACCCCGTATCCAGACACACGGTAAATACATTGGCAAATATTAATATGCACATCCATATTTTTTTTTCTTATTCGATGTATTCAGATTTTATAATTTTAAACTCACAACATTTTTTTTCAGGATCCTAAAATTTAAGAGAAACGATATTTCGTATGGGTTGTCGTTCATATTTGTGAATAAGATCTGTCTGTCTGATCCAAAGGCGAGGTAGTACAAATTAACCCTAGAACGCCATACATGGGTCCGGTTACTTTTTTTTTATTTGCCTATCTAGATCCGTTTCTAAAGCGTGTAACTACTGCACGCTACAATATGTACAGTGTTGTTGCACCTCGAAAAGCGTGTTGCTTACGAATGTTGCTTAGGAAAATTCTTTTTGGACAACTATTCTGAGGACTAAGACGTTGGGTTTTCTACATGCATGTGTGGTGTTAGGAAAGTACAAAAAGTACGAGTGCTCTAGCGTTAACAATGTTAAATTTTTTTTGGTGCAATTGATCGATTAACGTTTGAAAAGGAGCTGTAATGACAACAAGACGACGTGTATATATACTCGTATATGACATTTTTTAAGCCGGTGAAAAACATTCAAATCGCGATATGAAATACGTTTGAGAAGCTTGATTTAATACAATACCGAGTACCGATTTAAAGTCATAATTGTATGTTGAATTTAATGTATCGGTTTTGTGCATAAACACTTCACGTAATGTATACGCCGTTGAAAAAAAAGTCGGTAACATTAATGTACAAAATTACGAGGGACTTTGTGTGTAAATCGCCAAGTACTTAAAAAAACGTTTTTTTGTAAATCATGCATACAAGTAACCAAACTCGCCAAAGCAAAAGAAAAAAAGAAAACGTGTGGCAGCTTTGTTTATCAACGCCACTAAGGCCTCTGATAGCGTATGGCATGAAGGCTTACCTTCTCCGAGTAATTGGCAACTTTCCGTGAAACCGCTCACTCAAGCAAAAGAAAATGAGTAAAAGCGCCATCAAACAGTTCCCGTCCAGAGCAAGACGTACCGCAATACGCACTTCTGTCTCCTCCGCTGAACAATGCATATTGCCACCCACTATACAACTTTGACGCAACAAATAAGAACAAAGTATGACTAGACGAATACCTCGTTCAATATGCAGGCGACACAGGATTCATTTCACAGATAGCTTATCAAATGAACACTGTATCAGTCGAAACAACGACAACTCGACCTAAATCTCTACACATCAGATGCTATAAACACTGACAATTGTACACTAAAGAACTAAACACAAGTTCATTTTACATCAATCGTATAACGTCGAGCTCGTACCTGAAGTAACCTGCATTTGTATACAGTCTTTTGGTGAAAGGTTGTTAGCGCATAAATTTCCACAATTGAGAGTTACTATGTCGTGTTGCTGTTGTATTTGATACTGCTCAAACGTCCACTCAAATCGATTCCTACAGAATTGTCACTCATTGTATTCAACGATTTAATCGTAAATAACTCACATCGCATCAATGTGTACAATGCTTAGATTAAACCCATCCCAATCGTGAACTACATGTGCATGTCGGTGGTTAACAATCTCCATTCCAATAGGCACGTAATAGATAAGCGATCACAACTATGACCCGAACGTCACACTTCCACAAGGCAACATTTTAGAATGGCGCGTACGGAGCGGATTGGGCTGACTATATCTCATCGAAGCATGGAAAAGGTCCGAGTACTAAAGAAGTCGCAAACGGGGACGTTGGATTTCTTGAAAACGTTCTCAGGATGACTGTCAATCTATATGTGCATTATGGGAAGTTGCTAACACTACGGTTACCCAATAAAAATCAACAAATACATTTCGCAGCTTGACTACATCACTGATAATATTTGAACTGTCATAAAATTGCAATGAATGCCGCTTTGAAAGCACAGAGGAAAGCGAAAACTTTTTTCCCTTCGTGTGACGATTTTCCGGGCAACGACTATTTTTTTTTCCTTAGCTGTTTTTTTTACCTAAGGCGATATTCCACATTCCATCAGTATGTACATTTGAGCGTTCCCAATGTCCAATTCCATGCCATGTTGGTGTTAATTATTTATTAATCACTACCGCAACTATTATCGTAAATGTGAACACACTCAAGTATTTAGTAATGAAGGGTTGGAAGACCTCGGTCAACGGCCTATTGGCCTCCAACTCACGTCTCATAAACACACACAGCTCGTCGCGTGTACCACAACTGGGCACGACTACAGCACATGCACTGCTACTAAATTTAATATACAGAATTAAGGTAAAACTAAATTATCGGTAAATTAAACCAGTTTGAAAAACTTGATTTAATATGCCGAGCAATATTTGTGACTCGTACTTGTGTATTAAATTTAATCCATCGAGTAGACGAATTTGGTATGAAATGTTCGGTAGTGTGAGACACCACATCGTATTCGTGAAGCGACAATTGAAGTCAAAAGCACCGTTGTAATATTAATATTTCGGCGAAACATATTTCCCAACGTTCAATATTACAAGCCGAAAATTTGAGGCTGATTCCGGGAGGGGAGAATAACGCTCGCGTGTGTCTTTGTGCTAGTCAAGCAGAATACTCAACGCTGGGGTCGTGAGCGACATTAAAGGGGCGTGTGACTGATTTCTCTCCCCCTGAGTGTTCGGTAGACGGGCTCTCTGTGGCTTCGATCTACGACCGATTTAAAAATATTTTTCTCCATTTCTCTTCGGAGACCCGAAGTCTCGAATCGCCGGCGTAGCACACGGTCGGAACACACGAAGAGCTCTTCCCTCGAACCGTTCCCTCGTGCGGAGTTGGTCGTGACTGCGGGAAGTTTGCCTGGCAATCTCGTGTACCCTGACTCGATCCTCGCTGATGCTGCTTAGGCATGCCTCCTCGCCACTCTCGCCTTTTACAGAACCGGTATACAGTACGTACGTACTACCGTAACGACCGACGTTTCAAACAAAACCGTACCTACGCTACGCAACAGTATAACTCTGTACACCCGACGACCGGATAAGTTAATGCCTCGGGAGCCGGCACGACCAGAGAAGTTAACTCCCCCACTACTTGCCAACATACAGTCAGACTTTTCATAAGTTGGTAACAGGAAAATTAGTCCCGGAAAACTGGCCCATAGAAAATTGGCCCTAGAAATTTGGCCCCCAATATCATGAGAAAATATCATATAAAAGTATATGCGTGTGTGTGTGTGTCTGTTTGTGCATGTGCGTATGTGTTATAAGACTTTCGATAAGTATTTCAATTCATCAATAGGTTATTGAGTAGATTTCTAGTTTCCAAATGATTTTTCAAGGATATACTTTATGCTTTTGGAAGGACTTTTCTTTTGCATTTTATGGGGGCTAATTTTCCTAGACTCCATAAGTTATGAACACGGAACAAGCGATCTCTCTTAACTTATATTCTTCCTCAAATCCCCAACGATCGTGTCTTCTTTTGAGCATAAAAACGATACCAATGTTCGTAATAAGTTTTTTTTGCTTTGTCAAGAAAACAATACTTCAAGGTACGTCTGTGAATTTTTACAGATTTTTTTACCACATCAACTTGTTATTCGAATAGTTTGTAGCGTTTTGCTACATCTTGTAGTTTGCTGCACCTCGGCAAATTCTAGATCCAAGTTGAACAAGCATCCCGTACGTGAAGGGTTAACCGCGGTTTCACTGTACCGGCCTTTCCACCCTTCCTCTGCAAGAATTTCCCTTTCCCGATGGCGTTGCGTGCCACGCGTGAAGATATTCAAAGCTACCAAAATGGGGAAAGGTCCATGTGTTGCGTCTCCCCACTGAAAAGGTGCAAGGAATTTAAGGGGGCGATTCTAACTTATTTGGTCATATTTTATTAACTTATCCGGTTGTTGACTGTAGATAATATATATGTATACATATCGCGGGACTGAAATGAGAGGGACATATTTTTTCGGTATAAGAATATAATATACGCCCCTCTGGTTTTAGTCACGCGATATATTATGTACACGTATATTGTTGTGGCGAACTGCATTAAACTGTATTGTGTATGTGTAACGTATCAAGGAAGCCGCCCGCTATGTGCCATTGTTACCGTTTCCGATTACTCTCGCTATCTTAATTATATACCAACCCCTGGTGCGTTATCGACGATCGGTGTTTAATTGTCGCCAGTAAGCAAGTTAAATTTTTATTTACAAACTGTACATTTTCAGCACCATGGGGTTTGTGGCTGGTCATCTGATCGATAAATTGCATGCTTCTGAGAATAATAATTTTTTTTTTAGGTAGGAGCGAATTTGACGCGAAAAGATATGGGTCATTAGTTTATCAAAAATCTACGCGGCATGTAGATTTATGGTTACGCTTTATAAAATCTACTCAAGCCATTTCAAAAATGAATTAACATTGATTAAATTATGTTGAAAAATTCGTGTTTGAAAATGTCCATACTGTACAAACGGGTCAATTAAATTTAACTCTCGCGCGTCAGCACGCGGCTTTTCAGTACACGTTAAAAAAGAAGTAAATCCTTACAACTTTTGAACGGATAATTGTTGGAATTGCCCATAGCTTATTTTCGTCAGGCAGTCTGGCATTTCGATTTCACTATAATAGAGCCTGAAAATGCGCATTTGTTCGAAAGTTACAGAGGAATGAGCATTGCGGTCGCACAGACCATGTGTGACCACCTGGGCTTGATATACAATCATGAGTGGTTACTTAGAAAAGCAGGGGAGCTCTTGCGTAGTGGACCAGTTGAATGAAAGGACTGAAATCGCTTCTCAGCAATGAGACGTGGAATTAAAATATGGGTGCTGTGGGTCAGGTTTTTTTCGAGTTACCATAATACAGTCGCAAATAAAATTTAACGGCTCCTTATCGTAATCTTTCTGCCTGACGAGATTTTTTTGTGTAGTTCTTAAATAGACCATTTTTGTGACAATCGAGACACGAATCGCTTTATTTGAGACATCGAAAAAATAATAATAAGCCAACTTTCACTAAAATCAGTGGAGTCAAAAAACAACAGCATCTTAAAGTCTTGAATTATCCATTTTTGATATTTGCCGGGTTCATCGGTTAAATTAGGCCATTGACAACATAAATGGGTTGCATGATTAGACATCACGCCAAGTGTGCAGGGAAATTGTTAACAGCGTATTTGGAATACTTTTTCTTAAGTAGTTCAATGATGAGGGTTCTTCCCTAGTTGAATTAACATTATCTCGACGATATTTGGATAATTGGAAAGTTTAGAAATCCATTGAAAAAAAATCCATATTGAGCAGGACGTTAAGCCGGACAGATATTGTGCATAGACCGGGTAAAAGAATACCGGAGGTATTCTTTTACCCTACCTTCACGAATGAATACAGGAAAAACAAAAGTCGTCTTTTCTCCCACGATCGGATCTAATCTCTCTCGTCACGGAGAGGTTAATCTCTATCTTCGTGCAGACAACACACTGCTTCGGAACACGCTGGTCTACGGTACATAAGTTACAGTGTACAGAAGGCTTGTACACCTTGCTCGCTTCCCTAGCAATCTTTTTCTCCGGCACCTGGTAATTAGTTGTGACCCCGTGATTAAACAGCACAGGTTAAATTCGCGATAAGTGTGGTTACACGGATCTATAGGTCGCACTTACGTAGAGCCAAGATATCCCAATGGATTTCGAATCGTGCCCGGTACTTTCTCCGGAGTCCCGGATAAATAACAGATAGGAATCGGTCGCTGTAGAGCAGGCATTCTCGGAGCTGGCGTATGCGTGTGTTTTTATGTCCAAGTGCGCGACCTTCACGCGTCACCTTGGCCGTTGCGAGACGAGGTACAAAAATAAACGGGGTCATCGTCCGACCTCTCGTTTCCTTTGCGCGCACTAAACATACGATACACTAAAAACTGGTAGATTCCCGGTAACTTGCGTAGAAAACTGCTTTATAGATATGAATTCCGGAACACCACCGGCTCGGTTCTTGTGAAACCGAGCCGGTTCAACAAAATCTTGCTGTAATAATTTCTTGATTTGGGTTCACAAAGCGTGTGCCTTTCATAATCTCAGGTATATCGGTATGAAACCTCGATGGAAGTGTTGGTTACCTCTTATTGTTTAGATTTCACTACAACTCAGCGAAGAAATATAAATGTTTGGCAAAGTAGTGTGGCTTTTTAGGGTTACACGTATTTGTACATGTTTTCACTTATCGCGCTTTGTTCCAGTAGTTCCAGATCTATTTGTAAAGAGTACTAACCATGAAACTTTCCTACATTTTTTGCTTCTGGCGGAAATTTTCGCATCAAATTTTGAGCCAGGAGTAAAATGAGTGACACATTTGCGAACAGCGGTGAAAGATACATCGGATATAGGATCACAAAGCTAATCGATATAAGTTTGTTACAATACCCATTTTTTTGGAAAAAAGTAGCGGTTTTGGGTATTTTCAAACGGCGGTATCTCACCTTTCGGATGGAAACCCGGAAAACTCCAGGTGTCTCCCGTGTTCCACGAAAAAAATACACAGGACAGTTTACTCGTTGACGAAAAGAATGAATAAAGAGAATAACAAAGACCAATTCCCCTTACTATTTATAGTTCCAATCCTTTGGAATTAAAATCGGAATTTCCAAAAAAAAATCTTCACGACGACACAACTCAACGTATTTTTTCGCGCTGAACACGGACACGATATCAGCTTTGGCCCAAAGCCAATACGAACATTTTTTTTTTCCCAGCACAACAAAATAGCTACATGGAATTTTGAAATTTATTCCGAAATACCAAGCGGTTGAGTGCGAGTGAGCTCTTTGATATTTGATTATTATATACGTCGTCTCTATTTCGCTCTTCGCTTTGAACTCCATCCCTACTTCCCCTCCCCTCACCCGACTTTCGAACGAGCACTACCGTCGAGGTAGCGTTTATTAAACGCGCATTTATCCAGTCGTGCGGGGTTCGGGGGGGTTCGATTCAAACCTGATTACAAATTACTGCTCGATCGCCATTGAGCAGGCTCTCTCAGCGCCGGATCTCACGATCCTTCCGGCCTTATTCCTGTACTCGTGCCTACTTCTTTCTTTGTTCAACGCCGTTGAAACTTTGCTCTCGTATATACACTAACTCTATATACAACCCCCCCCCCCCAACCCGTCCCGCGTGCGTAACATGCTAACGTGCATAAGGTTGAACGTATGTGTGCGCGGCTTTGGACATTTAAAGCCACATATCTTGACCCGCTGTGCCCCCGTCTGATCTTCTCTCGCACCTCAGCGCCGCTACCGACAAAAAAACGCTGGTTTCGCGCACCGGGCTTTTTGGACTCCCGTTTCACCGATCGGCCCCCCTGCGAGTTAGCACGTCCTCCTATCGGCACAACTCGCCTTCACCCAGCTCTCCGGTAAATTCTCCTCCCGTTCAGGATTCCAGCCTGTAAATGCGAACGGACAATTCTGTATCTTTCAGACTCGTAGCAGGGGATAATGGACGAATACCGGCCAGGCTGATTTTAAGGAAGCGATCTGCCTTGTCTTGCCTGTTAAAATAAAACGATTGAGTGCAATTTCGTCGTTCCAGCTAGTCCACAAAAGTTTTTAGGGATATTTGTACGTTAGATATATTTTTACACTGACCACCACACTTTGACAGGTAAATTTGTTTATAGATAACGTATCTCGGTATATACGTAATGCCAACACACTTTTAGCGTCCTTTTAACCTATTATACAAGTCGCAGCTCTATCCTCACTCTTAGACGCTTCCATACTAACACATAGCGCCGAGATATATGTAATGGAAGCGTAGATGTAAGTGTGTAATTTAGGAATGGTTATTGTTGATATGAGTGGATTAATATTGAGGATGTGCGAGAAGTTAAGGGGAATCTGTAAAAAGCGGAAGACGCTGTACACTGAATAAAGACTAGTATACTAACACGTAGCGCCACTACGCGTTCGTTAGTATTACTTCCGGACGGTTTTGGGTATTGTGACTTATGAAGGGTTAACAGTTATTCGACTCCTGGTAGGAGTCAGTATGGTCGTTAATATTCCAATGAGTACTGAAACACTGATTTGCGTTTCGAGGGTAAAGAGAATAACAGTGTTAAATAAATGGCATTCGCGATTGCACACCCAGAAAAAATATTTATTTGACTGCCACCGTTTATTTACCGTAAAATATTTATTTGATTTGAATAAATATTTATGTAAATTAAGTAAATAGTTACTTAAATGAAATAAATATTTATTTAAATCAAATACATATTTTACTCAAACCAAATAAACGGTGGCCGTCAAATAAATTATTTATCTGGTTGTAGTTTATGTTTTTGTGACATGTAATATAATTCGCAATCTCTCTATTGTGAAGGTTAATATTTATTACATGATTGCAACTAAATGAAAACTTCTCATCGCTTGCGACACCAATCGTCTGCCGTTGATTGAATGTACGTAGAAAATTGACTCGATGACCCCCAGTTGTTGATTGACAGTGTGGGCAATTTATTTCATATGAAAATAAAGAATAACCACTAGCTGCTTATTTCACTTAAAGGCCCTTAAGTTATTACTATTATTATCATTTATTGAACATAAAGCGCTAGGACATCGTCTCTTGAGTGCCAACACACGCTACATCAAAGCAATTGCATCATTTGATTGCATCAAATGATGCAATCAAAGTGGCAATAAACGATGTGAATAAGCATAAATACGATCCAACCGGAACTGCGCTAAGCACGCAAATAAAAATAAACAAATATAAATAAGCACAGATGTGAAACTAAAACTAAAAGCTAAAAGCTACCGTAGCTGACCCGCTTCACGCCCCTCCACCGCCATCAGATACCGATAACAGAAGCCGCGGAAAACCTCTAATGAGGACGCATTGGTCACCACCCGAAGTAGCGAGTTCCAGAATCTCGAACCTATCACAATGAACGATCTCTCGATGGCGACGGTTCTGAGGGAGGGGACATAAACAGAATCTGTACGAGACAAATTACGCCAAGTTGCATGGGCTTAAAACGCAGCCTGTCGCCAAACAAACCACGCTCCCCCAAACGCATACACTGAGAAAAAGAAATGGTTGGATTAAGCAAATGCCAGGTAACATACGTTCAAAGGTGTATTTTGTTGGTCGAACAAATATGTTTGTTTCAATCGTCAAATTTTGAATAAATTGAAGCGAACAATCGTTTAACAAATCAATGTTTTCGGTGTATTAAACAAATAACAGCTTTGAACCTATGTCACCGCGACTTTTGGTTAATCCAACCAATTTTTTTTCTCAGTGTATCCTTATAAAATGGGCTCCTCCGAATGTTTCGCTTATGGAGAACAATTATTTTTTTCCCGACTACGCTAAAAAGGCCCTATGTCATGCCTGCAACGGTGGTTAAAGGTGGCCGATTCTTGACCAGCGGGCGGAAAAGTTTCATGTTTCTTCCCGCAAAATTCCTTTTCCTCCCGCTCATCAATAATGTACCACTTTCCATCCCCGTTGCAGGCATATAAATATGGTCACTTTTTAGCACAGTCGGAAAAAATGTTGTATGTACGCTCCTCACAAGAGGAGCGGATTTTCACCTCGTTTGAGTGAGCTTCGCTCGGGTAGAAAACCTCGCACTCGGTGCACATCACCCACTTTCCTCCCTTGTAATATAATGTACTATTTTCATCCAAACGTTAGAGTTCTTCTCCCCATTACTCCACTCTTCTCTACGCTCTTTGACCCCTTCTTTCAATCCGCCGATAACGAGCGGGTGCGACTTTAAAAATTCTAAGTGGTCTACGAACAGTTAAAAAGTACCTTTTGAGGCGAGTCAAACTCGTTACTAGTTTCTGATACTTACTGACCGGAAATTGGTCTCCGTCGACTCGACACTCTGGAAGAAACGCTCGCACTCAATTTCCCTCTCGCCTCGTATGTGCATATGTGTGTGCATTTACCCACTGCCGCAGGAAATGTTTATTAATTACGGGAGTGTGTCGGGGCACGGTTAACACGCCTCGCTCGGTTCGCACTGTTCCTAACCTCCTTCTCAGCACTTGGCCGGTGCCTTGTTCTTTCCCTTCCAGACACGCTCGTCCATGTGTAACCGTGGAAGCGACCGTACGACAGCTCGGCGCAGGAAGCGCGCGTGCGAAGAAGAATAAAGGTGTCCCGCGCACATAGCTCATTCGAGGATTAATTGTCGAGATAAACGGGTGGGGGGTTATTAATGAGAGACTCGTGCTCCAATAACAATGATAATTGGGGGATGCGTGAGTCATGCAACTTAGGTAAAAAAAAGTTCGCGCATTAGATTTTACTACCCATTGTTAATTCGTTAACGTAGCTTTATAAAACAATTTTTTTTAATTGTCATTTTTTCTCGAAAATATGGTTTTTCCAAACTTTTTTTCTTTCTTCCTTTTCTTTCAATTATCAAAACACTTTTGAATTTAAAAATTATGAAATAAATATTGACAGAAATTTAATTTTCGAAATAAGAGTGGGAAGTATCGGGAAAGTTGAACTCCCTTAATCCTTGCGGTTCTACCGCGGTATTTTTATCCCTCCATCCGCATATTTATTATATGATACGCGATATGGGAATTTAACAAAATGTTGTTTATGATCTGGGAAAGCGTAAATAATATGTTAAAACTGTACGGGGATTTTCATAATTTGTATTTCTTTATCATTGTATAACGCACGAGTAAATACATGCTTATACGACAATCGCGATATAATCTCTGGGAGAACGGGATAAATATTTATCGGACCATTGGGCGATGAGGGGGAATCCTCTCGGTATGTAATATCGACAGAAACGTACTGCAAAATTCTGTACCGTCGCAATAATAATAATAATAATAATAATAATAATAATAATAATAATAATAATAATAATATTGAGAGTATATGGAGCGTAATAAAAAAGAAGGTATGGAGAAAGATGAACGGACGACCCGATTGAAGCGGGATTACATGGGGTACCTGAAATAACATGAGATTTGGCAAGGATTATCCAGGCTATTTTTTCAGGGCCTATGAAAACCCCCTGAAAAAATCTGCCTCGTCGTTTCGGGTATCGGTCGAACCGATCTTCCCTTTTCATTCCATTTATTTCATTCCACCTCTTCATAAAAAAGTCCCACTTTTTCGGTCTTGAAGCGATGCGAAACGACCTTCCTCGCGCCCAAATCGTGTCCGGTCTTATCACGCCTTATAAGACCTTATCAGGCCCTGATAGTGCCTTATCAATCTCGATGTAACGCTCGAAAATGTTTACTTGGGTATGATAAAAAAATATCCACATAATTTTTCTCCATTATGTGAGGCATAATGGTCCGCCCACCACAATTAATAGACCTAGAGGGTGTCTTCTATTTTTAACTCCTGACTGCCCGCTAGGGTTAAAAGACGAAAGTTATGCGTTTCACTGAGGCCCCCCGATTTTGCTGTTTTCGTTGTCTCCAGTGTTTGTCGGAACGGCGCAATCTTTCTTGACAGAATTTGGCACACTAGTTCTGTGTATGTGGAAGTGTGTTCGTAGCAAAGCAATAGGAAAATAAATGTGAAATGTCAGAGATAATTGACTTCGAAAAAACGGGCCAAAACCCTATTCAGATATATCGACAGACGCCCGCCATTATCTACTATTGCCTTTGCGATTATTTGTCGTCTGCTATAAAAA
>JAPYZD010002335.1:0-25887 GCA_030522725.1 Ichneumoninae sp. B BG-2022a | reverse complement strand
CCCGGCAACAAAACTTTTTTTTATGAAAATGATTCGTTTATTTTTCTGAATACGTATGAATTTTTTCAGATTTTTAAGTAATCGTTGATTTTTGTTCGATAAAAAAAATAAAAAAATCAACGATTACTTAAAAATTTGAAAAAATTCATACGTATTATCGATACATTTTCGTCGGAAAATGACATCGATACCAATGCATTTGACACGTGAGTGGTTCGCTTTCTTTGACTGTATCGCTGCATGATAATTCCCTTCAGGCAATTGTTGTGTTATTCTTCGTTCCAAAATTGAATGAACCAATCGGAATGAAGAAACAACGATTGGTCTCATTTGTAAAGGAACCTAATTGACAATGACGCGTGAAAAAACATTTATTCATAATGATCGACCAATAACGGATGAAAATTGGCAAAATAGGTTTTTTTTTGGTTTAACGAATAATCATCATCTGATAGGAAGCCTTTCCACGGGGTTATTTTTATTTTTCTCCAATCCACTTGAAAGCATTTTCTATGTTTGTTTGCCCTCGGTACATGCTCTCTACAAAAAAAAAACAAGCTACACTATACCGCGATAATAATAATTGCACCAGAAGATGGAATAACGACTGCTCCTTATCTCGCGCAAGAGTCTCGAGATCGCGCGTTCTCCTCGTTTCCCACTCGTATTATATGTACGATGGAATAAAAAAAAAAAAGAAAAAAAATAACTCTCGAATTCTCGACATTCGTCGTGATTTTCAGCTTCTTGACTTTCTTCCCTTGCTGTAGTATTGAATATATATATATGTATACTGTGGTGAAAATATTTTCTAGATTCGTACGAGACACACAAACAAAATACATAATTGAAAAAAAAAATCGTTGCGTAAAAAGTGCAGAAGGCAGATACGAGGCATGTATAAATATGAATTCCCGCGCAAGAAAATGTTTTAAAAAAGTCTTATCTACATCAATGATAGGTCGGAGAATACAACGAAGCTGGTATCAACCCCGAAACGAACGAGAGTTGTACGATTCTGGGTTGGTTCTCCGGTCTGCTTGGCTGTGTGCTCGCTGTGGAGAGCCATAAAACTTTATGGTGCGTTCGCATCGACCGAGAGGGCCTCGAAGCTCTCTCCCGCCATATGACTACTACTACCATCCGGGAGGACTACCACACTGGCCATTCGTGATACTGGCTTGTTTCCATGGCAACGAGGAGCTACTACCCCCGCCGAACAGCCACTGTGCAATATATATATAGATATATAGATATATATATATATAGATATAGATATATATATATATATATATGTGTGTGTGTGTGTGTGTGTGTATATATATTCCCCTGGAACAGGGTATCTCACTCTCCAACGTCTCGTTCCCCTTGCCCTCCGCTGCCCCAACGCTTGCCAGTCTGGCGGCCGGGCCCCTTCAACCGTCCTTTCAACCCCCTAGGCTCCTACTCGCGCCATCCCCCATTGCCATACGAGCAGCGCACGTTCGAGTTTGCGCCCCTGGGCCATCCAGAATAAGAGAGAGAACTCTCGCAGGGCACTGTCCGCGCTATCGTCCTGGCTCTTATACAGATATTTTTATCTTACCTTTAATCTTAGATTTTGTTTTCAAGTTTAATAATTGACCGAATAAATGTTTCATTCGCTAATTCTTGAAGAATGTAATGCTCCAGCGAGCACTCTACATAAGCGATATCCTACACTGACAAAAAAAATTTGCTTGCAGGCTGCCGAAGAAAAAAATGTTTGTTTCAATCGTACTTTCAATTCTTACAATTCCATATGATATTGAAACAACGATAGCAAAACTGTCAAGGTGACATGTTATCGTTTCAACCCGGCATGAAATTGTACGAATTCAGAGTAGAATTGAAACAACGTTTTTACTTCATTGGCAGCCCGCAAGCAAATTTTACTTGATTCAATGATATTTTTCTATAATCGGACATTTCACGGCATCTATTAATTTGGCATGGTCTTCTTTGGTATTGTTTAAATGAAATAGTACAAATCGACAGCCATCGAGACACATCAATTTTATTAGGGAATACAATGTTTCAACAATTATGCATTGAGATATCGATTAAATACATTGGTCCATTGGTGCGAATGAAATTGTTCCGGTCCAGGGTGATAAACGGAGGGTGGAAAAACAGGTTTAATGGATCGTGAAATTGAGAATGGAAAATACATAGTTCGCGTGAGAATTAACAACATAGCGTATGGAGACGAAATAGCTCGTGTGCGCCCGAATATAGGTATACACAGCGAAATATGGGACTCGGAAAGCAACGAGGCCAGAACGTATACAAGCGACGCTCAAACGATCGACGCTGCAACCGGCGTGTTTGGCTGTGTTTTCGTACGAAAAGAGAACACGCCGTCGAGTGTGTAATGATTATGTCTATACAGATACGCATGTATGTATTATGTTCTCGCAGGATACACAGTACGGAGAAGTAATTTTGCTTGTTTGTTCTCATCCGGAATAAACACTCTCTCCGTCCCTCCTGTGGATATCCCTTTGGCGTTTATACCCGTCTACTCCGTGTCTAAGCACAAGATCATACTACTCGATCTGCTTCTCAAAGCTCGAGCCGTTATCCGCCCCGAGTCTGCAACATAACTTTTCCATACAAGTAAACAAAACCACGGGATTTGAAGAAGTAAAGTACAACTCCCAAACTGGCGTATCCAGTGTCGAATTACTTATAATTCAAGGAAATATGATAACTACGACGACTCGACGAGGGGCACGATGAGCCGCGCAGGCCTGTTTACACGTAAATTAATTCAGCGGTACGTCGACCGTTAGGGGATGAGTTAGAAGTTGGGCGATGATAATAGTAAACGCCGCGCTCTCACAGTCCCTCGGTCGGTACGACACTCCGGCTCCGGCTATGGCCCTTTGATCTCCCGCTTCGTTTGTACGTTTAAACACGGCTTTCCGAGTAGTGGCCGGGAGAGAAAAGCGAGTCGAGTGGCCGCGAAGAATCTCGTAGCGCGCCGGTGTTTGTTGCCTATAGACCACGCTCGCTCGAATTAAGAGGATGCACTCTCTGTTGCTTTCTTTCTTTCCTTCTTTCTTTCTTCGGGTTCTTTGCTGGATACTTTATACCATTTTTGTTTCATCTCTTTCTCCGCGCTGTTGGTTCCCTTAGAACCGGCTTTCGCGAGCGAAAGAGTGCCGATTGCAAACGACAACCCTCGAGTTTACGGGTGTGCCAACGCTATTACACAATACTTTTTCTTCGCCGACCGTAAACCATAGAGGCATTTGTCGCTCTTTGTTGTTAGATAATTCATTCTCGACATGCCTTTTTCTTTTCTCTTTATTCTTTCGTCTCATCTTTCGACGTTACTGGTACTTTCCTTACTGGATTAATAATGGGCTTTGAACGTGAGTGAGGATTGCTGCGAGACGAGCAACCTCGGAGGACGTTGCTATACCTTTTGCGGTTTTTCGGAGAGGAGTATATTACCAACGCGTGGCGCGCGATGTTCTCTGCCTTTCTTCCCCCTCTCCCTGTCCCACTGACGCTCTTTGCCGAGCCAAAGTTATAACCTCGTATATACTTTTTCGTCGCTTGCCGTGTAGGCTTTTTCTTTTCCTTTTTCTTTACCTGGATATTCTCGTTAGGGGGGAACAGAAAACGGGTTCGCAGAGTTCGACACATCTCTCGCGGCTCGACGCGTTATTGGCTTCGTTCTGTTATATCGATGGATATAACGAAATACCCCGACGGTATGTCAAACGAGAGGGGATGATAAAAAGTTCTTGAAAAATATAACGGGCGAGACGGCCAGTACTCGTCTGGTACTTGAATAGCGAATTAAAAAATAAAAGAGAAAGTATAACCAAACAAAAAAACAATAAGAGTGAGGCTCGGACGACCGCAGACTCGATGAAATAGTTATATGTATACAGGGGAGGGCGGAGCAAAACGGGACAACTAAGCAAATATCGCCGTTGCAGCTATATACATGACATCAATTTATTATGTTAGACTACACAATCAAAACTGTGCGGCCATTTTTTACATTCCGGAAAAAAATCGCGCGGGGCTAAATGGGGCAGTTTTCATTTTTTCGAAATATTGGCTTGGTTTCGTAGATCGTAAATACCATCTGCCCTACCCCGTTTTGCCCCATCGATACATCCCGATCTTTTCGCACCGTTTTACTCCATCGATACGTCCAATTGATTCACCCCATTGTGCCTCATCGGTACATCTCGATTTTCTCAGCCCGTTTTGCCCCATCGATACATCCCGATTTTTTGCCCCGTTTTGCCCCATCGAAACATCCCGATTTTTTTCGCCCCGTTTTGCCTCATCAATACATTTTGATTTTTTCCCTTCGATACATCCCGATTTTTTGCCCCGTTTTGCCCCACCACCCCATTTTGCCCAACTCTCCCCTACCTTTTTTTTATCCACTCTTCTTTTGCTCATTCACGCTGTTCTCTTGCCGAGCGCGCACCAAAAGTTTCGAGAGGACGTTCAAATATTGCCAGCAATACGTCAATGTATGAAATTCAAGTAAACTTTTAAAAATCTATGCCCCGCTCGACGATTTCGTCGTCGTTTATGACATGGTGAAATTAATTAATTACCGATTAATGCATCGAAGGAGAGAGATAAATAGAGCGAGCGAGTCTGATTTTGGTCGACGAGTCGTTCGAAGCTCGTTACAATCGATGGACTTTTACAAAAATTCTGCTCTTGTATTTCAGGGATAAGCGAGGCGAGCGTGATCCTAGTTTCACCGAAATTCCCGTCACTGATCAAAGTAGGCAGTCAAGTCGAGCTGCGATGTCACGTCGATGGATCAGGCGAGCTGAGATACGAGTGGTTCAAGTGAGCAGTTTTTAAAAATATTATTTAATTGCAACCATTTTTTAACCGATACAAACTTTCTACAATAAAGGGTAAAATGCCTGTAATAAATATTCGTTATTTCTGTCGTTGTGGGTTTGATTAATTGAATAATACATATGTATGTACAGAAACACGGAAAGTTTGGCAAGAAGCGAACGCGTCGAGATAAAGAAGAACAAGAGACTGCACATACACAAGGCAGGTCCACAGGATAACGGGGTTTACACGTGTCTAGCGAGAAACGAAGCGGGATCGTCGCTGGTGAAGGAAAGCTTTCCTCTGACGATATCCGGGAACGAAACAGCGACGATAAAAGTAGTACCGCAGAATTTGATCGCAAAACGCGGCGAGCCTGCTGTACTCGAGTGCGTTTACGAGAACGCTGATTCGGTACAGTGGTACTTTAAGTCCATTGGTCCTCTCGAGTCCGACGAAGAGAAGATTGTTTGCGATAACGGGACGTTGGTTATACGAGCGGCCGAACATCGGGATCAAGGGATATACGCTTGTCGCGGCGTCAAGGATGACACCGTTCAGGAATACACAGCTGAATTACAAATTGCTTGTGAGTTTCAAAATTCTCATAGTACAATTGTTTGTATCGCAATAAATGTCTGTGTTTTGTTTTCACCAGATTTGCAAAACCTGTCGGGAGCCTCTTTCGAGCCCGTTCTACCCGATCAACTGGCCGTTGTCGGTGAAGATCAAGAGCTGCAAGTGAGCTGTCTCGAACCGTCGGGTCTTCCGACACCGCGGATCTATTGGAAAGATCCACGGGGACATATAATAAGCGATTCGGGACTCGTCAGGGTTCAGGACAATACGTTGATTTTGGGCAAAGCGAGAATAGACGAAGATGGTGGAAATTACACGTGCGTGGCTGAGAATCTTGCAGCAGTAACCAAGATGACTGTACAGGTCATAGTTTCGAGTGAGTGTTAGAAAAAGTATTAAAAAGTTTTATCGACTCTTATTGTGTTTTTCTAATTTACTTTTTAGCTCCACCGAGCCTGACTAGCTCGCCAGAGTCTTTGGATGTAATGGAGGGCGAACCAGTGACAATGACCTGTTCCTATTCGGGAATGGAACCCCCGGTGACCCACGTGCAGTGGCTCAAGGACGGCGAAGCACTCAAAGAAACCGGTGGTCCAACTAGACACAGAATATCTGATCGTCACGGTAATGTCACGCTGCACTTCAAGTCGGTGTATCTATCGGACAAGGGAAACTACGCCTGTGAGATAATTACCAAAGGATTTCCACCAATCGTATCGGATATCGGGAGCCTCATTGTTCGGGAAAAACTCAAATTCTCACCACCTCCCGTCGACAAGAAACTCGAACTTGGCTCCACCGTTAAAGTGTCGTGCAAAGCTCAGGGAACGACCAATCCCACTGTTAGATGGATAAAAGAACACGATGGCGAAAAATTTCCTAAACATGTCCAGGATGTCAACGGCACTTTGCACTTCAATGGTGTCGTCGAGGAAGACAAGGGACGTTACACTTGCATCGCTTCGAATGCCCAAGGAGCTATCAATCACACCATCGACATCGAGGTCGTCAGTAAGAAATTATCCTTCTTAATGCGTTAAAAAGTATCAATTAAATCAATTGTTTTATTAAAATGCTTAACTATTTGCACAGTTGCTCCAAAGTTTACGCAACTTCCTCAAGACCCTACAGAAGCGACCGAGGGCTATCCGGTTATGTTGCACTGTGCAGCAGAGGGTGATCCGGTACCACAGATTCACTGGGATAAAGATTCACGATTAAACAATCTTGACGATCCGAGGTTGCAGGTATTGTCAAATGGAAGTCTTTATATAAAGGAAGCTTATCTGAGCGACGAGGGAAAGTACGGATGTACAGCTGGAAACAGCGGAGGCCTCAAGAGGGTAGAAGTCCAATTAAATGTTAAAGGTAACATCATTCATCATATTTCTTCATTTCAATCAATCGAATATCCTATACTCGACTTTGTGATTACTTCAATTTTATTTTAATAGCTGGCGAGGGTTACCGTACGGATATGGATGTTGATGGCTACGAGGGATCGAGGGGTATGATGACAAAGACAGTGACGATAACACTGGGCGTAGCAGCTGCTTACATGGTTCTCGTTGTTGGACTAATGCTCTACTGTCGTTACCGTCGGAGACGCAGAAAACAGCAGTATTTGCAAGAACAGGCGGAAGGTAAGCCTAAATTTAATACAACACCAAGAAAAATTATAGTACGATCATACCAACATCTTTTATATTATTCAGATAACATTTTTTTGTTCGTCAACGAAGCTTGTTTTCGACAACAAAAAAATGTTTAGAATACAAAGATTGTTCAAATTTTATTACCCATTATGAACGGATAAGTTTTAATGTGTGTGTGTATGTATGTTTGTATGTATGTATGTTTTTCCTCAATATGCAGAAAAATTGGAGAACGGCGAGGTACACGAGGAGCAGACAGAATTGAAGGGAACCAATCACAAGGCATCGGTCGGTGGTACGAGCGCGGCAAGCAACACAAAGACAAAGGAGAATCGTGACTCTCAGAAGAGTGACGGTGCCGAAACGGCACAGAGCCAAAGCAGCAACCATTCAAAAAAATCAAAATCGAGTTACGACAAATTGACGGTATCTCGTGCAAATCTTCGGGAATTGAAGCCGATGGGTCGCGGTGAATTTGGCGATGTATTTTCCACGAAGTATCAGCCAGATGGTGAGAAGGAACATCTCGTTATGGTTAAAAGTTTGACGAATACAAAGGATGAATTGGTCTTACAAGATTTCAAGAGACACCTCGATCTACTTCATAAGCTTAGTCACGAGAACGTGGTGAAGCTTATCGGTCTGTGTCGCGAGGAGGAACCTGACTACATGATTTTAGAATACACCGACTGGGGTGATTTGAAGCAATTTTTAATCGCATCGAGAAAAGAATCGAACAGCAGTGCCACCATTAATGGCACGAGTCCGTCGCATGAAACGAAGAAACGGGCTCCGCAATTGTCGGTCGCCCAAATTCTTTCGTTATCGAATCAGGCGGCTCGAGGTTTGAAACATATTGCCGACAATCGTCTAGTGCACAAAGACATTGCCGCGCGTAATTGTCTCATAGCGAGCAATCTGACGCTCAAGATATCACTGCCGTGCATGACCAAAGAACCTTATCATCAGGAATACACGAAGCACCGCAACCAGGTTATACCACTCAGATGGCTTCCTTACGAAGTCGTTTACGAGGACGAATATTCCACCAAGAGCGATGTATACTCGTTCTCGTGCCTCGTCTGGGAAATATTCCATCAGGGTGAACTGCCTTTCAACAAGCTCAATGACGATTCAATACTTGTCCAGCTCAAGGCCCACACTCTCGTGTGGAAAGCTCACAAAGCTGCGCCACCGGCACTACAGGAGCTTCAAACAGCCTGCTGGTCCAAGGATCCACGGGAACGGCCTACTTTCGACGAAGTTGTCTCCAAGATCGGTGAAATCGTCGTCGACAGTTGTCTTTAAGCTCACAGAGTTGGCACTATTTGAAACACACACACGCACACACGCTAAATTATACGCTCGTTTCTATAATCGTCCCATGAGCTTGGCGCGAGCTTCGAATGACGAATTTATACGCTTACCGAAGTGTGTAACTGTGTGTTTGGTAAACGATAGGCTACATTTTTATTAAATTTTATCTTTCAAATAGATCATATCCAACGAACGTTTTCACGTCGGCGAATCATGTGTTTCGATAAGTTTTTATACAAATGAAACCTAAAAATCGAGCGCGCAGCGCCTCACGTGTAAAATAATCACGAGTCAAAAGAACGTCCAATTTCCGTCGGTCTCAATAATGATTATTCTGTCGCGTCCATTAGTACTGTAAGGATAATATTAACTATTTATTTCCTAATAGAACGTCCGCTTCAAGTAATTAATATGATATGACGAAGCGTCGAAAAAAAAAAAAAATTAAAGCCATGTACTGAAAAAACAATATCGTGTGTGCGTGTATGTGTGTGTGTGTGCGCGTGCGAGCGCGCGTGCGTTCGTGCGTGTAGTAACACACTATATGGTAATGAAATAGCCGGTTAAATATCGCTGAGTGTAATGCAATATACCTAACTGGATAAACGATATTACTAATTAAGATTCATCAAGCCACATCGAACGTATTAGCGATATATATTCCTAGATAGTAGCTTTTAGGTAAAAGACTAGCGAAAAACGAAAAATTTCTCATTGATCGAATTTACGATTCAGCTTCAAAAGATCATTTCATCTAACCGGCCTCTACAGACGTATTGCTTGAAAAATGGCCTCTTCCATTCCTCCCCTCCGTCCCCTCCCCCCAATCAATAATCGTTTGCACTAAAAGACTTACACGAACCGGAAGGAACTCAAACGCGCAATAAGAAAACAAACAAAAAAAAAATTAATTATCACGATCATATCACCCAGGAGCTTCGTTGGAAAAAGCTTTCACGCTTGAATAATAAACTCGATCGTGATATATTGATTAAGGAAATTATTGATATCCGTATAATCGAATAAACTCGTATACACGCGCGGAAAGACAAAAGAGTGATCAAGTACGAAACAACGGCCATGTATATACCGAAAAGTCAAAGCTGTGTAAAATTAATCGTATTGTCGTGATGAGATAATGATAATGATAATGATAATGATAATGATAATGATAATGATAATGATAATGATAAAATGATAATGATAATGATAATGATAATGATAATGATAATGATAATGATAATGATAATGATAATGATAATGATAATGATAATGATAATGATAATGATAACTATATTTATAATGATAATTATAATTATAATGATAACAACTCATTCGAGCTTCGGAGTCTGCAATCGGACAGTTGTGAATCTTCCAGATAACGAACTTTTTACTTCAAGTATTTCTCGAGCTTCCATGCTTAAAATCGCAAAGATTTACAACTTTAGTCATTGTGCTCTATTGTTTTTTTTTTTACCCATTTCCATATATAAAAAGTGGAGCCGTTTTGTTGTCAATAGTGATAACAGACTACAACAACGAAAGTTCATTGCAATAATCATGACAATTTGCTAATACGTTACGAGTTTGACAATGTTTAGAGGCGATTAGCATTAAAATTTCGTTGACTGCATCATTTTTTTTTTTTAAAGACAAAGTTAAATCATTATTCGGCTAATAATGGGCCAACGTAATGGTAATCAATTGCGTGGAGTGGTCCAGGGTTAGAGAGTATAATTATATATATATTGCTTGAAATTAACACGTGAAAAATGAAATAAATAAAAGAAGCGCCGGCCCATTGATAATGCCTAGGCATTATCTTATTAATTTAAGTACGTCATTATCGATCGAGTAACGGCGTTTAAAATGTAACCGAAAAAGGCCCTCCTCTTCTCGTTACCAGGCTCACAAGTTTTGTAAAATTTTATATCCCCAAACGCACCACGTATACACATATATCATCTACACTGTATTATTTACGGCAAGTATATTTATTATCAGTTATCGAACGATCATCCATAGCCAATCATGCGAGAGTGTGGATGTGTTTTTACATAAATTCATTTTTTTGTATTGCAGAGGTGTACACGTATATGTGCACTAATAAAAATATTGGACACTGCCGTCTTATGATATTAACTGCAAAGTGAAACTAACTTATAGTCGTTACATTACATTTATCCATTGCAACATTCCTGTTAGAATGACCAAAGCGACTTGTGTTTTTTCTTTTTCCATTCAACTATTCTTCATGTAACATGTTAGAATTAATAGCATTAAGGACATTATAATGTACCCGCATCTAGTCATGTGCGATGACAAAAGAAAAAAGTAGTGTTTGACGAATGAAAACGTAAAAGAGAATCGGAAAAAAGCATCTGCATCTTTTTTTGTAAATATTTGTACTTTTTTAACGCGCGTATTACTTTATTAATCCACGAAGCGGTATGTGCACTTGGAATATATGAAAATAAACGATAACCAATAACTTTTT
Source organism: Ichneumoninae sp. B BG-2022a (assembly GCA_030522725.1). NCBI lineage: Eukaryota > Metazoa > Arthropoda > Insecta > Hymenoptera > Ichneumonidae > Ichneumoninae sp. B BG-2022a. The sequence goes on along the minus strand of JAPYZD010002335.1, from coordinate 14,985 downwards.
TGTCGTTATCCTTCTTGGCTACTTGAGCGATTCATTAATACGAACAATTAGTTACTTTTACTCACTTTGGCTGGAACTCTGCGTTTGTCGTTGCTGAATGATGAAGCTACAGACATGTCGAAGGGGTCAATCATCTCTTTCTCGAAACATTGGGTTATCGGGATTCTGGTGAGGAAGAAAGGGTACAAAACGATATATCGTGAGGAACATTGGGCATCGGCCTTCACCATTGTTCAAGGTGCGATGCATGAAATATCGATTATATACGCATGAAATATGATTTAGAGATAAAACTTAAAAAAAACCAAATTAATTACTATTTCACCAATACCGAAGTTAGGAGAAGCTTAATTTTTTTAAAACCTATCGATGTTCCTAAAGGAATATTATCGGCTACACGTTAGTTCCGTGCAGGACATCAATCAGGCATGATCCGAGCATTCAAAACTATTCGCTGAGACCGACGCGGAAATGACGGTTGACAAATACCAAACTCAGAAACTAGATTTCAAAAATTAAAAAATGGAAATTTTCGGAAAAATGGAGATTTTCGGAAAAATGGAGATTTTCGGAAAAATTGAAATTTTCGGAAAAATGGAAAATAAACTAACTCGTCAATGCAACGCTATTATCGATCATTCTTTTATAAAAATCTCGCTGACATCTGCAACGTGCAGGTATGTGGAGAGGGTTGTCGCTTCGCGACTCCGGAATTTCTGCGAGGACCAGGGTATCAGTTCCGATATCAACAGTGGTTCGTGCCGGGAAAGTCGGTAACGATAAATCTTCTCCTAGCAACACAGGATTGGATAGAAGCACACGACGGGGGCGATTCGATGGATGTCGTATACTTGGACTATGAAAAAGCGTTCGACAAGGTGCCTTGCAGGTGGCTCCTGAAAAAATTGGAACACTTCGGAGTTGGAGAACATCTACTGAAATTGATCGAGGTCTACCTGTCGGGCAGGACATTCTCATGGTCATCGGCGCGGTAACGAGCGGGGTGTCGCAAGGGTCATTACTCGGGCACCTGCTGTTCATTCTCCACGTTAGCGAACTGGAGTCAGTCCTGCGAACATTCACATCGATATTCGCGGACGACACAAAATTCTACGTGAACCCCGAGATCCCCGATCTCCAGAACGACCTAACAGCGCTAAACGAATGAAGCAATGGCTACTGATACCGAACGGCGAGAAGTTCGTCGTAATGCATATGGGGAAATAATACACGGAAGCTGTACATGCTAGGCGTGACGACCCTACGCAAGGTGGAATACCAAAATGATCTTAGTGTACTAATCGCAAACGATCTAAAATGGAGGGAGAACATTCGTGCGACCGTTAAGAAGGCAAACTCGCTCCTCTATGTGGTGAGGAAGGCTTTCAAGAAAATAACCCCCGAGCTCTTCATCAAGATCTACAAAACCTACGTCCGGCCGGCTCTGGAATTTGCAACGTCGTGTCCAACGGAGGTCCAATCCTCCAGGCTTCTTCTTCTTCTTTTTTTGTTTTTTTTTTTTCAAGTTCCCCTTATGGCTCTGGGTATTTTTCTGTCTTCAAGCCGCTATTCCTCAATTGTTTTTCCAAGTCTTCTTTTTCGCTGTTACCCTCCCCCCCATACTGTATCGCATTTGCACGAAGGCGCAGGGAAACTGTGGAAAACCTGCGTCGATACAGTCGGTCATTCCAACTGAGTCTTGATATTCGTATTCGATACTTCGACTACGAACTCCAATCCTAGCTTCTTCTTCTTCTTCTCCTCCTTGGCTATCGCCCTCTGTTGAGAGCATGTGCCACGGCCAGTCCAGGCTCCTGGTACTCCTGTGGAACTCCATGTCCCCCACCACTTTCTACTTGTCAAGCGGCCAACGGATACAAGCTAAAAACCACCTTCAAAACATTAATAAATAAGGGTGAAAAGTTCGTTAGAAGTTGGCATCCATGCTGCCTGCAACGTAGAGGTGGGAATGGAAAAGCAATAAACTTGAAAAGACGTAAAGAAAAATTATTTTTAAATTGTTAAAAATCTTTGAATATATTTTTTTTTTAATAGATATTACAACATATCAAATAACTTTCGGTACATACCAGCTGTAACCACATTATGCGCATGCGCTGTGTGAGTAACGTAGGAAATAAATATATCTCTCTCTGTCGACTTCCCTACCACGCAAACTTCCCTACCATGCAACCAACATAAAAAATATGAACGTAGGTGACGTCGACTTTCATCGATTAACGTTGGCAATACTTGCGTACGCGCGGAGTTTTTAGCCAATGAGCGTCGTGGCAAATGAGAAGGGCACATTCACCATTCAGTGATGTAAACTCAATTGATACAAAGTTTACTTTATTCGGATATTTTAATCGTGAAACAAAGGAAAAAAGATATTGAATGAGTTTACGGACCGAGGCAGTTTTGCCGGACGGGTTAACGATCCATAAATTATTAACGATAGAAACACGAGAATCCAATGTCGATGGTAAACACGAGTTAACTTTGCCGGATCGAGTGGACGCCAGGATTAACCCTTCACAGAACATTTGTTCTCCTAACGTATATTCGCAACAGAGCGGCTACGGGCTTTCGCGATGTGGGAACAATTTGTCGGATGCACGGTGTCAGTTGAATGCGCCGAAGCATTGGGCACTTATCAAGGGCAGATAGTTGATTTCAATAGACAAACGATGACCCTCGCCAAGCCGTTCAGAAACGGAGTGCCCCATCCGTCTGCACAAGTCGTCATCAAGTAAATGAAAAAAAAAATAAAAAACTAAAATGTCCAAGTGGATACACTTAAAATGTTACCTATTAACATTTTTGTTGTTGTTAATAAACTGGTATATAAAATAAATTATGAAAACTAATAATAACTTTATACTCCCTTGCAGCGCAAAAGACATTGCGAACCTGAAGATAATCTCAAAGGAAGAAGCAGCTGCGTCTGTCAAGGAGATGGAGACTCGAAGCAAGGTATCCGTTAAGCGTCCTATAGCAAAGAGGGCCAGCAGATCGGTATCGGAGTCAACTCCCACCGTTTCTCAAACTATGACCAGTCAAGTTCAAGCAAATCCCAAGAAACTCACGGAGCCTGTATCTGTGAAAGCGGAGCCACCATCAAATGGAAAAATTAATGTGGAAACTAATGCAAAACCTAATCAGAAGAGAATATCTCAGAGGCAAAGATGGCAGGATCGAGACGAACAGGCGTTCGGCACTCCCATAGATCAGTCTCTCAATCAGGATTTTGATTTTGAGACCAACTTGGCTCTTTTCAACAAAGAGGTTTGTTGAGGGATAATTTTTTTAAAACTTTGATACTCCGCTATTTTACACCAATGGTTTTAATGCTTTTAGGCCATTTGGCAGGAAATCAATTCTCTGAAGCAAGACATGATACGCCAGTCCGAGAACAACAAAAGTAAATATCGTCATGACGAGAATATAATAGAATCAGAGCCAACGGCCTATCGGCAGATTGTCGTACCATGCACGGACGAACGTGAATACGTAACTGACGATGGTTTGGTCATACCCAGCATAACACTCGATCTTCATCGGCAATTGATCGGAGCAGCGGATCGTCTGGGAATAAGTTGGGAAAGAAGGGTAAGACAATCTTGTTCTATGATCTCTAGAATATCTTAACAGTCAATGGGGATCTTGTCTTTAATATGATGTCATTAAATCATCAAAAATATATTGTAAAAATGTTGATATTCAATACTTAAATATTTGAGTTAATTAAAGTATTTCGCAATCGCAGGTAGAATTATTGGGCCGTGCCGGAGCCGAGATAACCTTGCAACTTCTCGGAGGTGCCCACAGACTGAGTCCAAAGAATGCTCATCAATGGCCAACGGTAGTGGCCCTATGCGGACCTCATCGTTCCGGTGCCGCTGGCGTCAATTGCGCCCGGCAATTATCTAGTCACGGTGTTAAAACTGTTGTTTTCATTGAAAATTCGGAGAACGTATTCCTGTTGCAGGAATTGTCATTGTACAAACTAACGGGTAACAAGGTAGAGACTAATGTTGATAAATTGTCGTCGGCCGTTGATCTTATTCTTGTCGCTATGTCGGAGGAGCATTCACCCAGAACGGCCAATTCTGTGGCTAAATGGGTTAACAGCAATCGAGCCCCGGTACTCGCTATCGAACCACCGTCCACCGGAACACCCGGTATCTCAAGCAAATTTAGCTTATTGGGCGCACTTCCGTTATCTCATAGTCCGGAGAACGGTCGACTGTATCTGTGTAATCTTGCTTTGCCAAACAAGGTATTCGCGGAGGTTGGCATCACTTATAAATCGCCTTTCGGACCTAAATTCGTAATTCCTTTGCATCTCAATAACTCTTAGCAAATTTCTATCGGATACCGAAGGCGTTTCGTCGGTTGTACAACTATGATTCCGTAAATGATTGAGCCTCAAGTGCACTTGTGTATCCGCTGTAATTTAAATTCAATGTTGAGTATAATACTCGAAAAAAAATTCTTTCGCGAGAACGATGATAAAATTCTACTCCGCGGCGTTAAAGGATTAAAGACGGACAAACAGATAAACACACATGTAATCTGATAGTTTCTCGTGGTAACCGGATGTCTTGTTTTTAACTAGTGAGCTAAAAGGTACATGTAGGTTTATCGTCGATATCAATACAATAATTATTGGAGTTTAATGATAAGTTTTATTGAAACAGACAACATTCTCGAAACTCCATAATCTTCCTTCGCGTATACTTCCTAAAGGGAACGTGACTCGGAGAAACCTTTATTATTATTATTATTATTATTATTATTATTATTATTATTATCATCTTCATTATTATTATTATTATTATTGTTATCTATGTTATGATTAGTCTTATTCTCGCGGCAGAACTTGAGAGTTATGATCGATTTATACATGACGGTGTTCAATATTTTACTGACAAAGCGATACAATTTGTAAGCGTTGTTTACCGTGCAATTAAAAAAATCAATAGCACATTTCGGATGCGTCTCGAGTGGGGTTCACATTGACGGGCACTTCAAACCATGAGAATGAGAATTCTGATTAAATAAAAAAGAAAATAAGCGAATAAATGTCGATTTAGTTTGTATACTGTAATTACTGAATAATTTATTTACATAATAAAACAACGGATTTGTACATATTGGTAATTGATTTCATGGAAAAGAATAATGTTTTAAAGGTAACTGATATTCAATACCCTGATTAATACAACTGTACGGGGTTGAATTCTATGTTGGTTTATTGTAACAAATTTAGTTCATGACCGCCTGCGATTATTTAAAAACATAGGTGCCCAATAACACCGTACGAACACGATACTGTAATAAAGTGTTTATTAGTTTACTACTATGGTCTAACTGTGGAGTGTGACGAATGGTGACTTGGCCTAAAATCATAAAATCGTCACATCTATAGCGCTTTCGATCTACGAGATAATACATTTTTTTCGTCGTGAGACACGCATTCAAAATTTAAGGCAACTTCTCGTTTGGCTGTAAACTGGCTGTATAGACGAACGCTGCATACATGCATGGCTCCAAAAATAATTGTTATCGCATTCGTCGATACTTTGCGATCATAACCACTTCCGTTTAATTGACTCTCACCAATGACCTTGATGCGTTGCTCATACAGAATGCTAACTTTTGGATCGTCTTTAACTGAGATCGTCGACTAGTGAAACAGTGCGCGATGTTATTCGTTCGGAATTATCTTGATTTGTTAATGAGTAATTTCGTTTCGCTTCTCTTTCGTCGCTCGCGCGATCTTTTGCTGACTGCGTGTGCGTTATCGTGAGCGAATCAAGAAAGTCGGTTGTTATCTGTCTCTCATTGAAGTCGCAGCAACTTTTTTCTTTTTTTTTGCCTTTTCCTGTTTATGAGAATCGAGTTAGTAATATTTTACGTATTTTATTTTCTCGCTAACCGAGAGTGACGAATAACGTGATTTATCGCAGTTTTCTAGTGATCGCCAAGGATTCTAGTGCAACGCCATAGTCAAATACTTTATGCAAATTACAAAAGTGAATATCGTTAATTGGAACATAATGCGAGACATGAGTAGCGTTTGGTAGATTCTCATTACGCGTTAGAACAAATTAAGGAGATACGCCAGTGATAAATCCAATCTGATGGTAAATATTTTTTATGTACTGCGTATCGATGGCTAAAGTGAGCTTCGACTTTTCGATAGTAGAAGAAACAATTTTTTTAAAATCAGGTTGCCTATGAAGAACATGCCAGGTACACTGACATATCCAATGTACGCCGGAGTAGAAAATCATCCGCAGCGACAGAGATCTCATACATGGAGCATTCAGAGAAGAAGATCTGTAGCTCTTGCTAGACCTGGAAGGCTATCCCTTACCGAACCACCACTGGTAATCAAAGTAAATTTTTTAAAAAATATTCCATTAACCTTGCATCCATAGTACTAATCCGCTTGACATACTTAAATCTGAAGAGCCGAGATGGAAGCTAAGAAAAAAATACTTCTCGGTACACCGATGGTTGGAATCGACATTAGCCGTATCGTTCACCTCTTATGTAAACCGCAATAATATGTAGCTGCTAGAGCTTTGTGACATTCAAAGTGTAAAACATGCACACGTTTGGTTTCTTAATCCTTGGGCTATATAGGATATTATCGCTCTCACGCTTTTGCGAAGTGTTCGATGCAAATACGATTTTTTCGAAAAAAAATTTATATATACACAGGGGATATGATGGACTTAAACTTTTTTGCGTTAAGGAGGGGCTAAAGATCAACATAACCTCAAAATATTTTGAATTCATTTTTCTCCGAAACGGTTTTTATAAAATAAAAAATGAATTGAGGGGCTATTCGTTTTTCATTTTTTATAGACTCGTTTCGGAGATAAATGGATACCAAATTTTTACTCTGTCTCTCTCGCACTCATACGTGCCTGCCCTTACGGTGATGTGAAATACCGCTGCCGGTAACAAAAACTGTGCTGAATGCCGTTGTGAGACCACGGTTTGCCGACGAAAAAGAAAATTGCCTTTCCCCGGAGAATGGGCAGGCGCAGGGAAAGACAATTTTCTTTTTCCTCGGGGGTCTGTGGTCAGAAAACGGCATTCAGTACAATTTTTGTTGTCAAATGGGCGACGGCCAGGTGGACGGGGGGGGGGGTACCACATCACCTTAAGAGCATGTGAAACACTATGGAGCATCAGTGGCGCTCTCGGCGGAGCGAGAGAGACACGCTGAGAACGTGTTTCACATGCTCTTAAAATCGACAATCGTAGGACATTATGAAACAAAGCCCCAAATACTGTCTCTACGAACTGATCAGCACTCATTACAACGGTTGATGCATTGTATCGTGCACACTCATTTATTGTTCGAATTAGTAAACCTTGATAAATTTTCCACACAGGAAAAACTTGAAAACATTAATTATGCCAAAATCGCGATTGAAATGCAAACAGACGTTGCATACTGTCCGTGTTATGACGTCGCCATAGTTCATCTAATGGTCGAAGCCGCGCACTCCTGTAGTATATCGAAGTGTCGGTTAAAATTAGTTTGTATAACGCCGCAGGAGAGAGACCCCTTTTTCACGGCTGATCTTCGGGAGTAAAAAATCCAATGCGTGTACAGCATTTCATAAATAGTTTGACAAACAAACAACGGAAACAACCCTAAAAATCAACCGTATTATAAAAGACCCTCACGCGTCCGCGAAAACACTTTACATGCGCGTCAAATTATAATTTTTTTTTTTTTTGAATGCTGGAAGGAAGAGAGGTAGTTGTCCGTGTGGCCATCTTTAAACCCACGAGTATGTCACATCCGTCCGACTCGTGCAATTCAGTGACGGAGTGGGGTTAAGACAAATAGGTTTTTCTTTTATGGCACATAAGAAATTGTGATTCCGCGATATATTTGAGGAGAGGTGGTACGTCGAAAGGGACTAAAGCACGAGAAAATTCGTTTTACCAAAGTAACGTTAATGGCAGAGGAACATGTATACGGATACTATCCGACGATCGGTGTTGACGGAGAATGTGTACGTAACGCCTTATTTTCTCCTCTTTTTTTGACAGTTTGACAGGTTGGATATGTACATACCTCGTCCACGGACTTTTCGTCAATTATTTCCTTATGAATCTCTTTGGTGAACTTTTTTTTTGTTATTTTTAATTCCCTTCGTTCTTCTTCGCACCTGTTACGATTGAATTTCAGATCCGACGATTTATTAGGTTTCCTCAATCGCGTACCCTGTTTTTGACCCTGTAACATGTCAAAACGCAGTTCTGTGGTCGAACGCAATACGATTGATAAAAGCGCGTAGTCGCATGACTCAAAGTCGCGTCGGTCGCTCGTTTATCGGCTCGCTAATCCTTTATGTTTCCACACCTTATCCTTTATATTCAAATTATTCACAAGTTTAATTTTTAACAAATTTGGCAGAGTACCTCACTATGTATTTTCAATTGGTCAATCTATTCTTGATTGTCCACTCTACGCTGCACATTATGAAATGCATTTCATTCTCCAGGTGGATGAAACTACCAGCCGGCTGAGGCTCAAGGTGATAGCGGGTCATCAGCTTGCCAAGAAAGATATCTTTGGTGCAAGCGATCCTTATGTTCGCATCGATCTCAACACTATTAATGGCGACGTCACAGTGGATTCTGTACTTACAAAGACAAAGAAGAAAACTCTTAATCCAACATGGGAAGAGGAATTTATTTTCAGAGTGAGTTTTCAACGCCAGTCGACATTCTGATTTGCAAATTAACAAATTTTCCATATTTTAATAAATATTGTTATTGATTTATTTTGTCAACAAGAAAAATCCTTTGACAATTTCTTTTTCTTTTTTATATAATGCTCCATAGACTTAAAATTATCTTACGTTAGAGAAAATCGTACCAAAAGCATGTAGAAAGCATATATGATGTATCGTATATACTATATCATTGGACAGTGTTATTATACAAATGAATAATTATTTTGTTGCTTTGTCCTGAACAGGTAAAGCCAATAGAACACAAGTTGGTGCTCCAGGTATTCGACGAAAACAGATTGACGAGGGATGATTTTCTTGGAATGGTGGAATTGACGCTGATAAATTTACCAAAAGAGCAGGATGGCAGAACTATTCCTACGAAGCAATATATACTGCGTCCACGCAAGTGAGTGTAGGACATAGGCAAAGACAAAGTTGATCCGAGGCAGGGCGGTAATGCAGGAAATTTGTTTGTCGCAGCAACGGAAGTCAGAGGGCAAAGATAAGGGGCACCCTTGAGATATATCACGCGTATGTATCGGATTCGACAGGCGGTGATTCAGGAGATCCTGATACAGCATCCGATTCTGGAGGATGGGAATTGCTCGACAGACCAACACCAACCTCTAACAACAGTCCTGTACAGCAATCGGGGGAGAGCGCACCAACGAATGGACCTCTGCCACACGGATGGGAGGAGAGACAGGATGCTAACGGGCGAACGTATTACGTCAATCACATAGCTAGATTTACTCAGTGGGAACGACCTACAGCGATGTGAGTAAGACGATGGCGCTTTTTTCCCGTTCGTCGTCGAGTTTTGAGACAATGTGAAACAGCTACAGTCGGTAACGAAATCCATCGTATCCATGTAATCAATTTTTTTTCAAGGCTCTTCAACATTTTTGGCTAAACGCAAATTGTCAGCATCTTCATCTAACAGTCGCACAGACGCTTATAATTTGTTTTTTTCTCGAAAAAGTTTAGCACCTTTGAAAGAAGTCGGTTACACTTTTTGTTACCGATTTTTTAAAATTAACAATCTGCGTTTGTAACGGTTAATTTCATTCGATGAAGGAATGTTGTGCCGACCGGTGGCGTGACAAACGAGCAACGTAATCTTGATACCGCGGCGACGGAATTTCAACGACGATTCCACATTAGTGTGGATGACGCTGAGAGCAGAGGACAACACAGGAGCTCGGTCATTAATCAGGTGAGTTATTTGCTATGCAATAAAGATGAAAATCCCTGCATCTTTGCGTAAGTATGAGAAGATCATTATGGAATGAGGATAAATAAGTTTAATGTATCCTGTATATATTTAAACCTCGATTGTCGATCGGACTACAATGCGGTATCCATTGATCGTAGAATAGTTGGTTTTTTCCCCCCTGATAAAATTAGCGTTATAATTTTGACGAATATGCATGACGATACGCCGGGTGGATCGTCAATTGGTAATATGTATCTTGGCGAACCGATTATATTTCGCGTGTACGGGGAATGGATAGCATAAATTAACAAACACAATCGGGCTTGCATATAATGACGATTTATGTTTAAAATGAAAATGGCATGCGGGATGTAGAAAGATATGCATGTATGTGTAAGGATGGTGAAAGGCCGCGCGAGGAAGACGAGCATTCGGAAGCGAGAGATGATGATGATGATGAGGATGATGATGATGATGATGGTGGTGGTGGTGGTGGTGGCGAACATGAACGTGTCGTTGCCGACTACGACAGTACCGTCGATCAGCGGGGTTACCTGGGAGAATGTGACGACCAGGTATATTCTTAATAACAAACAAATTTGAGCATGATTCTCGCGGGCTTTATTAACGCTTTGCTTCGATCATTGTCGCCTCAGTATGACACGAAACGCTAATTAAGAAAATGAAAAACGCTGGCTAAGAGGCTGAGCCGTAAGGCCGTTACGATATATGCTCCCCTCGCATGAATGCACAATTTGATTACACTTATTTAATGTTCGATTGTTGTATTTTACTTTTTTTCTTCTTCAAAATCTAGTTCGTCTAGATATCATTGAGTTCAATGAAAAATAAAAAAAATATATATATATCGTTGTGTATTTACAGAGCGACGACAATGTAGACAGTCCAGCCGGTTCTAGGCGGTCTTCGGAACAGGTAAATTATATTATGAAGTATCTTGGTTGTTAAAATGGATTCACGCATAAAACTATTCTTTGTCGTTTTTTGTTGTTGTTTTTTCCCTCTTTTCTTTTCAACTCTAACAGTGATTCCGAATAAAGTGCAACAATAAGTTCTTGGGTATATGAAGTTGGTGATAATTATTAATCGTAACAAAACGTTGATCGTTTACGAATTTTTAGACTGAAGTTCCAAAGCCTACTTTTCCGCTACCGAGCGGCGATGGCTTGCCACCTGGCTGGAGTATGCAGTTGGCTCCGAACGGACGAATGTTTTTTATTGATCATAACGAAAGAGCTACGACGTGGGTCGATCCGAGAACGGGGAGGGCGAGTCCTATGCCTAGTCACAACGTGCCTTCGGCTACTCCGAGAAGTGACTTGGATCAACTTGGTCCATTACCAGAGGGATGGGAGGAGAGGGTACACACTGACGGAAGAATATTTTTCATTGATCACAGTACGCTTACCGAAAAATATACATTTCTCAATTAATGTGCTCTCTACTCCACCTAACATATTGTCCACCTTTTGTTCAGATACGAGGACAACACAATGGGAGGATCCGCGTATGTCTAATCCGCAAATCGCTGGGCCGGTACGTTGTCGTATGGGTTATAACTTAATGGTCAATCACGGCAGTGTTGTGTCACGCTCTACCAACGGCGACGTCGATTATCTTCCTTTTTTTCTCTTTTCGTTACAGGCTGTACCTTACTCGAGGGATTATAAGCTTAAATACGAGTATTTAAAATCACAACTCAGAAAGCCCGTAAGTCTAACTTGTTCGCAATTTAACTATCCCGTGGGATAAGTGTGTGAAAAGATTTCTTTTATATATGTATATATATATATTCTAAAAACATGGCGCCTGTCAATTTACAGAGTAGCGTACCGAACAAATTTGAGATCAAAGTGGGAAGGAGTAACATATTGGAAGACTCGTATCGTATTATTAGCTCGGTGAACAGAATGGAGATATTAAAAACTAAACTGTGGGTCGAATTCGAGGGAGAGGTCGGTCTGGATTATGGCGGACTGGCCCGAGAGTGGTTCTTCCTATTATCCAAGGAAATGTTCAACCCTTACTACGGCCTCTTCGAATATTCCGCTATGTATGTGACACTCGTCTGAACTAATTTTTTTTTTTTACAAAAAGGACCAATGATTAACCGAAACGCGATTTTCAGGGATAACTATACACTTCAAATAAATCCATTCTCCGGTGTGTGCAATGAGGAACATTTGAATTATTTCAAATTCATCGGGCGAATCGCGGGCATGGCTGTATATCACGGAAAACTTCTGGATGGCAAGTTTAATATACCTTTCGTTAAGGAGACCGAGTCAATTCAATTAACATTGTTTTATCCTTTCAGCGTTCTTCATACGACCCTTTTATAAAATGATGCTCGCCAAGGCGATCGATCTCAAGGACATGGAGAGCGTTGATTCCGAATACTACAACTCGTTGCTCTGGATAAAAGAAAACGATCCAAGCGAATTGGAGCTAACGTTTTGCGTAGATGAGGAGAGCTTCGGTCACACTTCACAACGAGAACTCAAACCGAACGGTGCTAATATACCGTTGACCGATGAGAACAAGGACGAATACATAGGTCTGGTGATACAGTGGAGGTTCGTTTCCCGAGTCCAGGAGCAGATGAACGCTTTCCTCGAAGGTTTCAACGCTCTCGTGCCTCTCACGCTCGTAAAAATATTCGACGAGCACGAGCTTGAACTCCTAATGTGCGGAATACAGCATATCGATGTCAAAGATTGGAAGAAAAACACTCTTTACAAGGGCGATTATCACGCGAATCACATAACAGTACAGTGGTTCTGGCGCGTAGTTTTGTCATTCAGTAACGAGATGAGAGCTAGGCTTTTGCAATTTGTCACGGGGACGTCGCGCGTGCCTATGAACGGATTCAAAGAGCTGTATGGTAGCAACGGACCGCAATTATTCACCATCGAGAAATGGGGTACACCAGACAATTATCCACGGGCCCATACATGGTAAGTAGACTAAAACCCGAGTTCTACATAGTTTTTTGAAGCGGTGTGAAACAGACATGTTCGATGACAAAAATGGTAATTCATAATGATAACAAAAAATAACAATTCATTATAAACATCTTCATACAAAAGTTGGAAGAATGGTAATGATATGATATTTCTGAGAAAAGTTTTGTGACCTCGAAAGTATAAAGAAAAATTGGATTACAGTCTTTGCTACCGTTTGACCCCGGATATGACCCGAGGTAGAAGGTTTCACATTGCCTGAATGGGATTATATATTCGTTTATAATAAGTCTGATATCCGTTTTTTTTCTTCCAGCTTTAACCGAATAGATCTACCGCCGTACGAGAGCTACCAACAGCTCAGGGACAAGCTGATAAAAGCTATCGAAGGCTCCCAAGGATTCGCGGGGGTTGACTAGCGCGAGATACCATTTTTTACAATGATGCCTGTAATATAATGTCTATACAGATGTACCCCCTGGTATATGGATTATATATACGACAATCCGTATGTACCTTCTTGAATATGTTCAATTCTATCACGCTTAAGCACGATAAAGATTTTTTCTTTTTAAGATCCATGCGATACGATGATGACTATTGAAAACAATCTGTTTGAGTTTGTTAAGCACTCAATAATGTCATTATTGTACTCAACGAATTTGTGCTGTTTCGATCGTACGTGGAATTAATGATATGCCTTTCAAGTTCGATTCTATGTACAGGACAGTAGCAATAACGGTTATATTCATGCATTTTGTGAAACACAACGATGCTAATGGCGAAAAAAAAATTGTAAATAACTTTGTTACAACAAAGAATTAAGGTATTTAGTATCGCGTATTGGTACGCTAACGGATGATGATGTCGATGGTCTAACCCCAGAAAGGCATATAGACCATGCTTATAGACCGCTTGTATTTTCTATGGAATTAAACCATCGACATGCACCAATTCAAAGAAAACGACATGTATTGATTATAAAATATGCATTAATCAGGCACTGAAACAAACTATTTATCAATCTCTGGTTGTAATATAACTTGCGTCTCTTCAAGTAACACTCCCCCCGCTTCATTCGCGGACTAGACTAATTATCGATCGTCACGACACACGTGGCCGTGAATTATTCAGCGAGTTTAATTATCACTGATTATATTGACTCAAATTATTCTATGAAACTTTCAACCAGCAGCACGGCGTGCAATTCAATATGAAAAAAAAGAATAATATATGTAAATACATCCACGAATTCAATTGAATGTAGCTAAACATCGAAGGTCTAAAGATATATTTTGTTGCAAAAATTTATAAGCGCAAATGTTGTAAAAAAAACAAAAAACCAACGTGTCTCGCGAGACTTTGTGTCTAGACAGTATACGAGTATTACTTTACAATTATTCGGTAGAGTCCAACTTTCGGAGATTTATAATGATTATCACGTTTGCATACTTGAAAAATTCGAATAACGCCTCTTTTGGCTGACACGATAATAATGATGAAAAAAAACTGGTCCCGTCCACGATAGCCAAATAAAGAGTGCATAGTTTATTCTTAGAGCTTGTCCAGTTAGTCGTTAAATTTGTTGTCTTTAATTTTGGCACTGGTACGACGAAAGATCGAATTCTGTATCAATATTGTAACATGTAAAAAATGTAAATTTGAGTGACAATGTTCTCGGATTACGGAGAACGCATAAATAAGTTCGAGAACGGGGTAATCTTTAGGGCCCACGCTGAGAGCAATAAAGGACCTTGATGGAAAAAAAAGAAATCATTTTCAATACGGAAATAAATTATTTGAAATTAAGGTTCGCGTTTTGTGACTTGATCGGAGTAGCGAAGTCGACGAAGTCACGGATAATACATTCCATCCGGCTTTTATATTAGCGTTAAACAGCCAGTAACTGAAATCTTGGGCTACATTGCGCTTTCTGCATTTTATATATATATGTATGAATGTATGTATGTATGTATGTATGTGTGTGTGTGTGTGTGTGTATATATAT
>JAPYZD010002334.1:0-19332 GCA_030522725.1 Ichneumoninae sp. B BG-2022a | reverse complement strand
AACCGGCGACCGCGGATAAGGAAGGAGGAGGAAGAAAGTGAAGGAGCCCGTAACCCTTAGGGGATCGGTGTAACACACAATACCCAATACCCAATATTATATAGGAGCAGATCGATAAGTGAAAACTTACATTCTATAAACATTAATAATAATTTTAAAAAAATCCAACATACCGTATCTACCGATCGTATCTATCAATCGCAATGACGCTCACGTTGATGGCCACCACGGTGTTGACACGACCCTGGTAGAATTTCTAGAGCGTTGAATAACACCTTGACGAGGCCTGGAAAAGGCGTGACGGCCTGAAGCTTCAGGATCTGACTAGGCTCTGATGGCACTCCGACATGTCTGCTAGAATTTGTAGAGTTGATCATCAGCCACCAGTTAAAGATTGATCAGCTATTGGCATTCGCGCATCTCTTCGCCTACAACCCAAATAGCCACACAGATCCGCCTGCGCTCCGGGCTTTTATTATCCACGATTATCTGTAAAATATGACTATCCGATAATGTTCCGGCGTTGACAGGACTTCGTATCCACCGGACGACGGAAGGCACCGCCGCGAAGAGAGAGACGGTAAAAGTATATCAGAAAGGCACATAACAGTAAAGTATACGTATTGTTTGTACAGAGAGCCCTATAGCGATGCCGCAACGAATGTATACGGAGGATGATTTCTGGAGCGTTAAATAACGCCTTGATGAGACCTGACAAAGGCATGACGACCTGAAGCTTCAGGATCTGACTAGGCTCTGATGACACTCCGACATGTCTGTTAGAATTTGCAGAGTTGATCATCAGCCACCAGCCAAAGATTGATCAGCTATTGGCATTCGCGCATCTCTTCGCCTACAATCCGAATAGCCACACACATCCGCCTGCGCTCCGGGCTTTTATTATCCACGATTATCTGTAAAATATGACTGTCCGATAATGTTCCGGAGCTGACAGGACTTCGTATCCACCGGACGACGGAAGGCACCGCCGCGAAGAGAGAGACGGTAAAACGGTATCAGAAAGGCACATAACAGTGAAGTATACGTATTGTTTGTACAGAGAGTCCTATAGCGATGCCGCAACGAATGTATACGGAGGATGAGTAGAGAAAACAGGAAAGAGATATACCGCGAGGAGGTACGTTGACAGACAGTGACGGGCACCACTTTATCCGCGACACGGTTCTGCGCTTACCGCAGCCACCCGCTTACCACCATCGTGGCTGGCGCACCACCCACCCCCACACGCGGCCGCGCGGTATCTGATCCGATCCGATCCTACTCGATCCGATCCGATCGCGTTATCTATCCATCTCACTCCTCTCCCTTGTCAGTTTCATCCCTCGTAGTAGTTTCCGCTGCCGCGAGTCCCTCAGCACCGCCGCCCATACCCCGTTTCTGGTTTCTCTTTCGCTTCTTTTTCAAACCCCTCGGACGTCGCTTCTTCCACCTTGGTAATCCTTCGCTGTTTTTCACTCTTCATCCCGAGGTTCGATTCCCTTCCTCTAGTTCTTTAGTCCTCTACCAGCTATAACACAGTTTAGACTGATCAGCGTATACTACTACTACTACTACTACTACTACTACTACCGGCGCTACTTCCGGTGAGGATCCGGTGCACCCCAAACAGCAGGTGCGCCCAAATAGCTCATAGTGGAAGCGCCACACAAGGTCAGTATTGGGACAGCGTCGGCCAGCGTTCGCCCAACGTCGGCCACCATTCCTGTGCGTCATTCCGTCCAGAGACGTCAGGATTTTCCATAAGTTGGGTAATCGGGAGCAGCGACGCCTTGGAAATTTGACTTCTCTTCGCCATCCCCATTCTTCCAAGCGCAGATTGCGTCCCCGGAGCCGGAGTGACTCGGGCGTATGAGCGGGAGAGAAGGAGGATGGAAAATATTACGAAACGGGGTTGCCTTCCATTCTTTCTTTCGCCGACTCTCCCCACATCCGTTCTCTCGTGATTCCAAACCCATCGCAGCTTCCCGAGCTGACGTCCCGTTAGGCGTCTAATGTTTTCCGCACGGAGCCGGCGGGGAAGCTGAGATAGATAAAAAGAGAGTAGTCCTGCTGGGCTGTTATCCTTGCAAATTGGTCGAACCCGTTTGCCTCGTTTCCCCGTTTTGCCTCGGCGAGCTCGTTCCCGAGATCCCTGATCTCTCTACGCTTGGGATAGCTCGTCTTTTTCCGATTCCCCGCCGGAAACCACGCTTTCCGTTCCAGCATGCCAAGTAGAAACCCCTTCCCGCAGCGGGGCAAAAGGTCTAACCGTTCTTGCAGAATATGTCGCTTTCCCGGTATGCCTTTCGTCTTCCTCCAACCAGCTTGGGATCTATCGTCCGCACGTTACACATTCTTGATCTACGTGCCATCCGACACGTCGTATTTTCCATTCCTGCAACGAGGACGAGGCATGGAATTGGACTGGGTAACGAAAGAATCCTTGATGTCTGTGGTCGCGCAGTGTTCTACAGATGTTCGGATAATCGACAAACTTTAGGATTCACTGTGAAAAAATGTTTAGAAACCGGAGATATTTTTGAACTGGGGTTGAAGGTCCATTCTCCGATCTAGTGCGAAAAAAACGAGACCGTTTGTGGCTAGTACGTAATTAGGGCAAGCTAACGTCACTTCATGTAACTTAAGTTTCTGAATAAGTAGTAGTAGTAAGTGTGTATTTATTAATAATACATATGAGCCGTTGATGAAAAAAATGTGTTTTACAATGAATAACAGAACAGTCAATTCAACTAAATATTCGGTCACACGACTAAATATTCGGTCACACGACTAAATATTCGTTCAATCAACTAAATATTTGTTTCAATTGATCCAAATATTTCCTTCGCCACCCGCAACCGCAGCTTAGTTGATATTACCAAACATTTTTATCGGTGTCGTTTTACTACCGCATAACAAATCTATTTGCTCTCTGGCACATATTGAGAGTTGATCTTTGTCAGACCATAACAGATTCGTGCACATCTGCAAGATGTGCATTAACGAAGCCACACTGAAAATAAGGTTTGGTAATATCAAAATATTTGGTCGATTGAACGGATATTTAGTTGATTGAACGAATATTTAGTTGATTGAACGAATATTTAGTTGATTGAACGAATATTTAGTTGATTGAACAAATATTTAGTTGATTGAATGAATATTTAGTTAATTGAACGAATATTTTGTTGGTTGGACGCATATTTAGTAGTTTGACCGAATATTTAGTTGATTGAACGAATATTTAGTTGCTTCAACAAATAGTTACTTGGATTTAACAAACATTTTGTTGAATCGACCAAATATTTCTTTCGCCACCCGCAACTGCAGATTTGATATTACCAAACATTTTTTCGGTTCAGAAGTTGTCGATCTCAATCTTGTGGCCTCTTCTTCTAGAAAAATGTACTGAAAGCTGAAATATTGGGATTGCAGTCTAGCCTCTTCTTGAGAGAGGAATACGGATCGACGTAGCTTCAAAAAAACCTCCACCAGACTTTTCTCAAAGATCGGTTGTTGTCACTATGGAAACGTCGAGCCCTCAGCGCAATTGATAGCTACAGCGAAGCCTACTTCATTGAATTCGAATTCATCAAATCGTCTTGGGGAAAAATTGCGCTGCGACTCCGGGATGGAAGATCTCGCCAGGTCTATGAAAGAAAATCTGACGGCAAACAGAAAACAAAAAAAGCTCCAAAGCCGACGCGTCCTTTCTCGTTTTAATTTAAAAGATGCTTTAATTAATATTTGTCGAATGCAAACGGGACACCAGATTCTTTTATTTCACATTTTTTCCCCGCAGTTACTTTATAAATCCTGGAAAATGAATCTTAACCCGGGATCTTTAATATCCTGACTGACTCTCGCACGAATCCTCTCGACTGGAACCCATAGAATGGCTCGCCTTTTGTGCCACTTCCACGAAATTCTCATTCGACCCATCAAACCTGCTTAATTTCCTAGACCGAAAGCCGTGTTTCTGTGTCTCGACGAAGATCATCGCGGTTCCTGGCACAACATTCATCGCCGAGCTAATACAAGCTTATATTAAACTTCCATACACCGAGCCTATCCGTCGTCGACTTGGGAATGCGCGCCGGTTCGATGCTCCGCTTGCCTTCGCTTTTCTCTCATCTCCTAACTCGCCCCTTCGTGCCCCGTGTAAACAATAATCATTCCCTGTAAACAGCTTGATAACGAGAAGAGTCTACTCGAGAGCGAGGTTGGTATTCCCGGCTTTCTTCATCCCCCGTATTTTCGCCGCAACCTCACTCCGACCCTCTTCCATCTCGATCCTTCGTGTTTTACCTTGAGTTACCTTCCTCCGCGATGCCGCGATCCAGGATCTCGACGTTCGAGTTCGGCGCTGTCGGGCCCTGCGAGACCCGCCGGGGCACAGCGCCGTGAGCGCTTTATTTTAAAAACATCGGTTATGTAAAGCGATGCAAATGGCACGCTCTCGTATTTGGAGTGTAAACGGCGGAGGCGTCTCGACCGCGGCTAATGACGTTCGCCCTCGAGCTTCTAGGATGTTCCCTCGCTCACCCACCCAAAGCGAACAAGAACGCAACGCTCAACAGTATGCACCGGAACCGCGGCGCAGGCGTTTTATCGAATCGCGAGAGGAACGTGTACGTAGAGCGGAAAAGCTCGTTTCAAATGCCATGTGAAACTAGGTGAAATGACAAAATCAGAAAATCTTGGAAGCGTGGTTTTTTTTTTTGCATTTTTTAATGTTAATGTTTAATGTGGTTGTCCGACACGTTCTGTAGCTTTACGATTCATGGAAGACCAACGCAATTGTCGTCCAAATATTTCTGATAGACGGTAAATGGCGTTGGGTCCAAGTGTCGGGGTCGATGTACGTTTTTGCGTCGTGCAAATGAAGACTTCTGGAACTTGAAAGGAAAGCGTCGAGCAAAATTTTTCACATTTCTCGACGATGCCTTGTTGGAACAAATTCAGGAATTCAATTTTATGATTGCTATTCTGTCAGGAAGTCTTCCAGACAAATGTTTGAGGTGCAGCATTTTGTCCTTTTGCGTTTCATCAAGATTTGGTCTTTACCTACATGTTTGAAAACTGATAGAATTGGACGACACGTCTTCAAATTCTATTTCCTCGCTCAAAACCTCCAATGTTGAAAGGTTGACCGCGTCGACCTGGTCTTGCCTATTTCTACCATTACAAGTATTATCGCCGTTATTGACATTTTTTGTAACGTATCTACTTCAGCTACTCGCTCCCTTTCAAGGATTTTTTTTTCTAAAAAATCTAACAACATCACCGGAGAACCGTGGTAAACTTCGACCATGATTTTTTTCCCTCGAAATCGTGTCAAGGTCTGCAAAAAGCTTACCTCTTGCAAATTCTCGTCAGTGATTCGCGAAGAGTCCTCCGTTGCCATACCCACGCGAGTGAACCGTGAAATGTTTATATCCCTCCGGTTCTTCCCCCTCGACCTTCAGACCAGTCGATGATTGTGTCGGTAGGTTGTACGTACAAGCTTTTTTCGAGGGATAACGGTACGCGCTCCGGAAAGTCGCCGAAACGCGGGTTTGCGCCCTTATATGCTATTTGCGTTATATCGAAGGGGGTTGAATGCGACTTGGCGCGCGAACGTGGCAACCTACACGAGAGAGCATTTCGCGCAGGAAATTCGTCGTCTGTCTGCACGGTTCACCGATCGCTCGGCAACGAGACGAGAGTGCTATCTGCCGTGGGTTGTGTTCGCCATCGTCGTTGTCGCGTCTACCGAATCAGGGAGCGTATCTCCCTTCGCCCAGAAGACTCGTCGAGGAAAACGTGTCTTCATCCCTGACTGGTTTCACCCGCCCGGACCCGATACAGAAACGAATTATCCAATTTGGATTGCGTACACGCGTTGCGAACCCAACTCCCGATACGCATCAGGCACATGAAATACGGTGAGTTTTCAGCATCATGAAATTCTTGACTCGTCAGGCAAATCGCTTCTTGATGTTAGACACGGAATCGGCATAATCCCAAAAATGATCTAAAATAGGTTTCTTGAAGTCGTCTTCTCTGGAGTTAATCACCAATTCCGTCGTCTCCGAGAGGAATGGTTCGGAAATCTGAGTGGTGGCGATTCGACTCGTTCATGCATAGCTAAAAATTGATCCTACGATGAGAAAAAGACCATGATCATGACTTGTTGAGAAGTAAAAGAAGAACTCATTACAGGTGGTGGTACCTCAATGAAGGCAATGTTGACTTGTCGTTGAAAGCAATGAGCAATATTGCGATACCTTTTGTTCTTTACAAAATGAAACTATACGACCATCATTAGGTTGCGCAACTTAACTTATCAGGCAAATTGCTTCTTGATGTTAGACATGGAATCGGCACGATCTCAAAAATGATGTAAAATAGGTTTCTTGAAGTCGGCTTCTATGGAGTTAATCACCAATCACGTCATCTCCGAGAGGAATGGTTCGGAAATCTGAGTGGTGGCGATTCGACTCGTTCATGCGTAGCTAAAAATTGATCCTACGATGAGAAAACGACTATGATCATGACTTGTTGAGAAGTAAAACAAGAACTCATTACAGGTGGTGTTACCTCAATGAAGGCAATGAGTTGTCGTTGAAAGCAATGAGCAATTTTGCGATACCTTTTGTCCTTTACAAAATGAAACTATAGGACCATCATTAGGTTGCGCAACTTGACTCGTCAGGCAAATTGCTTCTTGATGTTAGACACAGAATCGGCATAATCCCAAAAATGATCTAAAATAGGTTTCTTGAAGTCGGCTTCTATGGAGTTAATCACCAATCACGTCGGCTCGGAGAGGAATGGTTCGGAAATCTGAGTAGTGCGATTCGACTCGTTCACGCGTAGCTAAAAATTGATCCTACGATGAGAAAACGACCATGATCATGACTTGTTGAGAAGTAAAATAAGAACTCATTACAGATGGTGTTACCTCAATGAAGGCAATGAGTTGTCGTTGAAAGCAATGAGCAATTTTACGATACCTTTTGTCCTTTACAAAATGAAACTATAGGACCATCATTAGGTTGCGCAACACAGCGGGGAAAGAATCAGAGGGTTCGATTACATTCGGATTTAATGACATCTTTATTGCTGATCACTCGCCGAAACAAATAACCAGCAGGGATTCGCGGATGGACGTCAGTCGGAGAAGTTTCAATGAAATATATATAGCCGCCTTTAGTAGTCCATGGTACACTGTACATCTATTATGTCGCTGATAGAATGGGAAACTTGAAGTAGCGAGAAGTTTTTATTCACGGATTCAACGAGAAGGACGGACGAGTCGTTGGTCCTTTCCATTCTCGTTTATTCTCGGCGTGCCGGAGTAGAATATTGAAAACCCGAAGAGACATATAGCGTAGAAGGCAAACGAAAAAGCCCGCCCCGGATGGCTTCGGTGAAGGATCCTTAATCGGGCAGGGCTTTAAGTGTAGGTAGTCCAATTTGTAACTTCTGGAGTGAGGCGAAGTGGAGGAGGAAGGTCGGTCTGCTACTTTCTGAAATAACAGCGCGAGCCCCGAGACCATGCACCCCTCCAGCCCCTGCCCCTGCCCCTGTCCCTAGACTGCTCCTGTCCGCAGTTCTTAACCCCCTTTTCTTGAGCGGAGAGTCGGTGCTTCGAGGATTTCCGGACTGAAAAAGACGTGCCAGCACGGACGGAATAGCTCGCCCGCTGGTTCATACCGCATTACGTTTAAATCTTCTCGTTCCATTTACATTCAGAGATACTTGACCTCCATTCCAGTCCGTCGCATCTCTCGACAAAGTTCGTCTCGCGGTTTATACATATTTACCTCGCCGGTGAGCTTCATCCGGAACCATGGTTTCCGCGGATTCCGTTCTGAGGATAAGAACGGAAAAACGCTCGCTCTAAGAACCCAGCTATTCCAGCTTGTCCGGCGATTCCATATGTATCGGTGGATTTTAACGCAAAATAATGGTAATTAGTTCGAGCTTAAGAAACTGCGGAAAGGACTCGGCGGAAACTATGGAAATTCTAAGATTGCGCCAATCTGTTCGATAAACGTTAGATCAGTTGCTTACGTACGAGAGACAATTTTCAACCTCTAAAAAGTTGGTGTCTGAAGATATCATCTCGAAATAGGTTGAAATACAATATTTCCGTAGTAATTTGTACGTCACCGAAAGACACGTTTTCTTTTAATGACGTTACTTCCGGCCCAAAACCGAGATATTGAATATGAAAATGACGTTGCAGAGAATATTTTCAATTTTCAATTGTCAACGCATGCATTAAGGAATACTCTTAATTGACACGTTGCGGACTGAAGTGGGTAAAAGAACGTATGTGATACATCTCAAATGTATTTGGAATTCATCTCGAATGTAGCGACAGAATCGGATGAATTAAGGAACACTCGGTAAGTGCTCCAGCACCAATGAATCTCAGCTACGATATCGTCTGATTGTATTAAATATTGTCTGAAGATCTGGTCGATGAACTTTGGCCGATGACCAATTGACAATACGCAATATGCGTTACAAGATTAAAGTTTGTTACGTATAAAAAATGTTACATGTTATGTATTGTCAATGAATTCACGACTACCGCTGTTACTATTGTCTGAACATTCACAACTCTAATTCAAATTGTTTGACTGGAATTGAAACTGTGGCCGAATTGTATTCACATAAAAATATATGTGAAATCGTCATGAGAAGTTTTAGAGGGACACTTTACACACAATAAATACTGTAGCAAATGCCTAAGGGTGATTCCCAATTCGCGAGTATTTTGGAAGGGAGAACAGCGATGGTTCAATAACATAAAAATAGACATTTATTATTAGTATGAAATTGATAGGGTAAAAGTGGTGAATATGGCCCACCTCGATTAACACGTAAATCAATGATATATGGACGGGTCCATATTCCCCACTTTTACCGTACATTAGTTCAATCTTTGATTTCTTTTAAAGCGTAGTTTTTGTCTCGAGGTACGAGAGGAACTATATGATGGCGACGCCAAGCCACACTTAGCTAGTAACGGGAAGTCTCGCCATTGGTTCTGCCCTTTAGGCCCTCATTATTATGTCCCCTAGAGCAGCTCGATTAAGCTGAAACCGCCATACCGTCGAATCCAAATTAAACTTACTTAAAGCCAATTTAATATCGTGATTCCTGAATTTAATGCCCTTTTCTACGTAAAAAAATACCCGTTGAATTTACGGTCGAGGATGCATGCCTCTTCTTAGTTTAATCGCACCACCGCTGGGATAGTTGGCTCGCTATATTAATGTCGCCTGTACGACCACATTGGAGAGGTCTGAGGAAATCAGCTAAATCAGCGGAGCGATAGAAGACGTAGCGCGTAAACCAGATTTCCAGACGAACTTTGCCGATTATCGGGCGATATAGGTGCTACATCGATGAGATTAAGTCCCACAGCGATTGTGCATCGTGAGTCGCGGAAGCGTAATGGCAACGACGCTTTCGTGGAACCGCTGATGCGCGCTCGTGTGCGCCCGTACCCGGGAATTTGAGCCAGAATAATTTCGATTCCCAACCTATATACGGAGTATACCGCCTCCCAACCGTTGCGTATTCACTGGTGTCTGTGATTTGCGATTTAACCGACACATACAGACGGAACGAGGGGAGAAGAAGGTGAGATAGCGGAGGTAAGGAAAACGATAGAGAGGGTTCCCCGACCGGGATAAGCTCTGGAGAGTAGAGTGTATATATCTCGTCGACAATTTACTGCGACTTCCTGACAGCAGTCTGCGTCACTGACGCTACAGTATATATATCCAAGCTTGGTCGGGGTACCGCGAGGACGAAGAATCGTCGAGCTTGCTGTGCTTCGCTTCTGCTCGTTCCACCGCCGGTGAAGCTTCTGGCGACTGGTTTGAAGCGCCCGGCAGAAGGAAGTCTAAGATGCGACGGAACAGAATTCACCGAGGATAATCTATGTGGGAAGTCAGACAGCTGACTTGGATGGTAGGGCAAAGTACAAGCTGATAAAGTGTATGGGAGCGAGCGAGACGTATACCGAGAACGAACTGCGATTCTTCCCTCTTATTTCCCTCTCGCGCCGTTGAGGGAAACAACCGGAGGATTCAACCCCTTTGCCTCCGCCGATTCTCCAATCCTGGCCTCCCGCGATCGTTTACACTCCCTCTCAACTTATCCATCATTTAGACACCTGGCGTCGGGAATAATTTAACCGATTTTATCGCCAACTCCGGTTCGACAACTATCGACCGTTGTGCGTCTCCCCTCGAAGGGAGCACGGTGGAAGCAACGCTCGCGAATTATTGATTATTAATGGAAGTGCATGACGTCGTGTATCGATAGCTTCTAGAAATAGTTTTAGGTTCGTTGAACTACGTTGCTTATGTGCCGTATCTCTCTTTTGTTGCAGGTAAGTAGAACCAACTCGACGATGCGATGTGAGGCGGATTGACGAATGCGGGATCGTAAGTACAGTCTTATCGGAGATTTTGAGGAATGGGGTAGTGACGAATATAACCGGGTCCATACATCATTGACTTACGTGCAAATTGGGGTGGTCCATAGTCACTCATTTTACCGTATCTCTGGAACTTATAGATTTTTTTTATTTTTATTTTTTTAGCAAACGACGCTAGTTTCATTACTTTTCCTTATTGTTGACCCGAGAGTCTACCACTACTTCAACGAAACTGTCCAATTCTGCCAGAAAAATTCCATCTTTCCTAGTGTCTTGAAGAGTGGAATTATAGTAACGATTCCCAAAGCGAATTTAGACCACCGATCCGTAGAAAAACTAAAGACCGATTACCCTCCTGCCGTTAATCGGCAAGCTCCTGGAGGGAATAATCAAACGTAGATTAGAAAAAAGAATCAAATACCTATGAGTTAATGTAAACCAAAAGTTAAACTTTAACCATCATCCGCAACAATGCAAAACAAAACTATTAGCTAGAGCATCACACTTCAGAAGCATTACATTTGAATACCAAAATCTCCGGACGTAGCATATCACAAAATCTGTAAAAGCCTAGGGGAAAGCGGGGCGAAATGGCACTCCGGGGAAAAAGGGGATAATGAGATAAAACACAATTCTCCAATAACTTTTGGATGGTGGCCATGGTGGTACGTGGGGCAAAATGGAGCATCCAAAAATTATTGGAAAATTGAGGTTTGCTCTCACTGTCCCGTTTTGCCTCGCTGTGCCATTTTCCCCGGTTTCCCCTATGTCGACCGATAATAGTTTACTAAAATATAAAGACATTGTATGGATTTATCCATACAATGTCTTTACAGTTTAGTAAACTATTATCGTTCGACATATGCTCTTACACATTTTTGTGATATGCTGCGTCCGGTGATTTTGCTTTTTAAATGTAATTCTTCTGAAGAGTGATGCTCTAACTAGTAGTTTTGTTTCGCATTATATAAGAATAGCCAAATATACTGCAATTCGACGCCTGTCTCTAAAATCCCGCTCTAAAATCCCCGCGATTCCCTCCTTTATAAGATAACTGACATCGAACCGATTAAAATTAGAGAAGAAAATCTCACCAAACAATTTGCAAGTAACTTTCTAAAATCTATCGAACGACTATGCATACAAGTACCGGTCTCCACAATAGCACCTTTAAATAACGTCGTCAAATTATTTTTAGTAAGAACTTCGGTGAAAGTATCTTCGCCACAGAAGAACTTCTACAAAAGTCGGTAAGGGACAAGGGAACTTCGGGACAAAACTTACTCGTACGTAGTGTTTACGAGAAAAGAACTTCGGCAAAAATAACCGCAATAAAAGAACATCAACACATACATGACGACATATCATATTTCTCTGAACATTGAATTAATATCATCTCGGAATGTATTACAAGTAAATACCTCACAATCATAACAGTACATACGATAGGCGTTCGCGTGGAAAGGCGATCCTTATTAATCGATTACCGAATAACCTCGGCCGCTTGCTCGATAAATCATAATGATAACAATACACACGAACGCTGATCACACGGATCGATTTACACATTCAAGATGTATATAAGCATCGACAGCTGAACAGCTCAGTACCCGCTCTAACTTCCAGTCAGAAAACTCGTTTACACAAAAAGAACGAATATCGGATATAACAAAATGCCACAAAAATTCATAAACAGACAGAAAGGCAAACCGCAGCTAGTACTCAATAGGTACATATATTCAAAGTGCACCGAATCGGATTCGAAAGTCATCAAGCGATCTATACACTACAAAAACAAGCAGTGCCCAGGCGGAGCACATACTTCATCTACAACACGTACCACTAAGCTTTTTCTGTTATACACATGGTAGCACATCAGTATCCGTACACTGAGGAAAAGAAATTGTCGAATTAAGCAAATGAGCGGTGACATACGTTCCAAAGTGTATTTTGTTGGTACAACAAAAATGTTTGTTTCAGTCGACAAATTTTGGATAAATTAAAGCAAATAAACGTTTAACAAGACAATGCTTTATTTGTACCAAACAAATAACAGCTTTGAACGTATGTCACCGCGACTTTTGGTTAATCCAACCAATTTTTTTTTCTCAGTGTACCAACAATGTGAAATTGCATTCAATATTTCCATTAAGGGAGAATTATTTTCTACAACGTATTTAATAAAATGTATGCCTAAAATGTATGCAGTATTAGTCATTAGCACCGAATAAAGCGAATCTAATTAGAACCGTACGGAGGCTACAGCAAGACACCATCCTTAGATAGCGAACCCATCGGCACGTGAGTTTTTAGATTTACCAGACGTCTTCAAAGAAACGATAAAAGGGCAGCCTTTTTTGCTCCACGATAGCGGAGTTAAAAACCGCTATCTAATTTTCGCGACTAAAGAAAATGTAACGTTCTTGAGCACGTGCAGAGTCTGGCGCGGTAACGGAACATTTATATCTGTGACCGAGATATTCTGTC
The DNA here is from genome assembly GCA_030522725.1 of Ichneumoninae sp. B BG-2022a. Lineage (NCBI taxonomy): Eukaryota > Metazoa > Arthropoda > Insecta > Hymenoptera > Ichneumonidae > Ichneumoninae sp. B BG-2022a. The sequence goes on along the minus strand of JAPYZD010002334.1, from coordinate 6,395 downwards.
AGCTGTACACTATTCACAGTACGAAAGACTGGCAAACCATTCCGCTACTATACAGTAGTAGGCAATTGAAGTGGAAGACGATATTTTTCACCAGTTTTTGTAAAAGTTGAACCCTTTAACGTATACTTTCGCAAAAATCACCTTGTTCCACTTCAATTGCCTACTACTGTACATTCTAGCACCAGATAAGGAGGTCAAAACCTATTCAGCCATAGTGTCCAGATTCAAAACCGCTAAGCCAAACACAAAACCGTCACGACCCATCGTTTCAGAACAAAGCTCACCCCTTGACACAAATTCCCCACACAAAAAACATAAGAAAGCTTAGAAAGAATGTAGTCAGAAGAATTGTAATAAAATCAATACTATTCCATTTAAACAATAATAGCCAACACAGACGAAGAAAAACGCTAGCTGAAGGAGCTCGGTCGATGACACATTGGCGTTTTATGTGATGATTTATACGTTACCCTTTAAATCACTCGTTCTGTATACTTCTCGTTGTCCTTATTATGGCCATATCCGGAAAATATGACCGACCAATTGACTGCGTCGTATATTAACCAATAAGGTAAACGTACCAATGACCGGACGCGTCGCAGTGGCCGGGCAAGGCGTGCGTGCAAGAGAGATGGAAATACGATTTGTCATGCATGTCCAGGGATTGGGGCTACTCCCTTAAGGGGTTGCTGGACCTTCCTGTTTTACCGACGAAAATATGCGTTTTCTTAGTTTGAACTATTCATCGTTAATATGCGACGCGTATGTGTCAAATCTTCCAGAATTGTATTAATAAACGATTCGGCGTGCACTCGAATTTTGGTCGAAATCTTCCGAAAAATAAAGAAAATCGAGTATTATAAACTGTCGTGGAAACCAACATGGCCGCTGAAATGTTTACAGCATCCGTTTTGTTGGATATAAAAAATTCTAAATCTTGCATACGTCAAAAGGCGTGCATGCCGATTCTGTGAAGTTCTCCGAATATTCCAAAACCGTCGGAAAGTTAATCACTCAAAAGATGATCAGGCATAGTGTAAACTGCGATCATTTAATCTATCGACTTGTGACGGGTGATGAAAGCCGATGAACACGGCACAAATGTCGTGTAGGGCCCGATACAGAGCCACCTGTACGTCAATCGTGACACTAGGTTCACGCACTACCGCAAACTATAATATTCAGGTTTCTCAATACCTTGTAAGTTTTCAATCAAAATTCGACCGCACACCGAAGCGTTTATATCAATATCATAATCCTGTATGATTTGACGCATATGTGTAGCATATTAACGATGTTACGTCGGAACTGAAAAATTGTCTAGGTCCGTCGGTAAAACAGGTACAGCAAGTTAAAGAACAGAAAAAAACAGCTCCAGCAGCCCCTTAAGTGTCCGGTCATTGGTACGTTTACCTTGCTGTTCATTTGGTTCATCATCATTGACATTAATTTATTGTCTAATGGTTATACTTCTGATCTCCGCGTTTAGAAAAACCATAGACATTTTACTGGATAATACCGTAGGCTCTTGAAGTTTTAGTCTGTGCAGGCCACAGGCTAGAACCGTACAGACATATAGGACTTAGAGGACAGGATTGAAATGGCTAATGCGCGAAGCGCTGTAAAGCCTATCGATAGACAAGAGGCGGCGATGAACTCCGTTGGATCTCGCAAGTTACCCGACTGTCTATAAAATAATGGATTTCTCAGAGAGTCTACGGCAAACCTATCGCGCATCTCGGCGCATTACGTTGTTCGCCTAAAGTGGATAAGTGAAACCCATTCGTATAGCGTTTCCCTCGTAGCTCCGGTAAAATTACGTTAGAAATGCGTTTCTTTAATGGTCACGATATGGTTAATATATAGAATGTAGGAAGGTTCCAGTGTACCTGTACTGGCCATATTCGACGCTAAACGGTGTCTAACGAGGATCGACGAGGTTGCCAAGGGCCGGGGACCAGGCGCGAGCACGGCGAGGGCTTAATGAAAGGTCGGCGAAATTATTCATGCCAGGAGGACCGCGCGGTGCACCGGCAGTTGGGTCATACCCGAGGGTATTAGGCGAGAACAGCTCGCTCGCCGCTGGTGCTCGCGCTGTAATTTCACCTCCGCGATCTCGTGCCTCTGGCTCCGCGTATGGATCGGGCCTCGCGAGCCGGCTCCGTCCCAGCCCCGTCGAGCGAGAATGAAACCCGGTCAAGAGGACGTGACGCCCGAAGCGCGAAACGTTTCGTACGAGTGAATGAGGTACGAGGCGGAACGTCAGCTTTTTATTCTTTTTTTTTCTACCTAATTTCCTTTATTAATCGACGAACATTCAGGTGTCGCTGAGAGGGTCAATGAACCGGTTGGCTGTGCCGGGTAGGTCGAGTATATTTATATATAAATATATATCGCAGCCAAAAGAGGATAAAAACGTCTCGCTACGTCCGCGTTTCGCGAGTCATCATCCTCGCCTTAGCGCCCGTATGGGACCTTGAATGATTCGTCACTTTTTCACGTACGGACGTCCAATCGCGAGACTGTGTGCGACCCGAGGTAAGGCATTGGAGCCGTGTATGAGAAAATATTTTTTTTCTTACTCTCTTCTAATCTCACTGATTAGTTGCGTCAGGTGGAATTGATGGGATTGCCTTCGCGCTCTGACATTCCGATCAAAACGAACTTCAATCTCGCTGATGGTTAAAGAACGCGGAATGGCTCGTCACGACGTGGTGAGCGTGTGGTTGGAGGACGAGGTGGAATTGCGGTAATTCGAGTCAGCGGGTAACGCGGGTCACCTTTGCTAACAAGGATACAGCGATATCGAAATTTTTATTTTGGAAAAATAGAAAGTCAAAACGACGCAACATGTTTACCCACTTCAGACTAGAATTTTGTTAAGGTTAACATTTCTGGAATAAAACAAATTAAGAATATATGTTAAGCTTAATAACAGAGCAAATTATGTGGCGACGTTTTTCCGGGTTGAAGATCAAATCGATGCAACATGTTTACCAACAAAACAATAAACCGAAAAGAAAAGTGGTTGAAAAACAATATCTTCATTCAAGTAAAATTTGCTTGCGGCTGCCAAAGAAATAAAAAAGTTGTTTCAATTCTACTCTGAATTCGTACAATTTCATACCGGATTGAAACGAATTGTAAGAATTGACAGTAGAATTGAAACAAACATTTTTTTCGTCGGGAGCCCGCAAGCGATATTTTTCTGTGTGCGTACGTGTTACATTTTACCAAGACGCGATAATCCTGTATTCGTGCAAATTCGAAAAACACCACATCAACGATACTCTTGACCGTATAATTCAGTACTTTTCGAGCGCGCGAAATCGTTTTTTTAATTACCGAGTTCCACGTTCGGTTTTCGTATCTCCGTTGCCGGATGTACTCGATCGGTTTTGTGTAGTGTGTTGTATCCTCCAGTTTCGTGTCCGCCGTCGTAAAACTTGTAATTTTCCTGGAGCAGTACTAGCGCGCGTTTAACAGATATTCGGTTGTGTTATCTACATCTACACGCACTACGTACCGAGGATAGGCAGAGGTAGCGTTCGCATTGTCGCGCGGGCAACCTAAATTCATTAATCATGGGGGGTCAACACGGGGCACGTTGTGTACCGTCATTGGATTCAAAACCCCGGATTCCACACATACAGTACGAGCCGTCCAATTTCAACTCGCATCTATCGCTTCCTCGGCATAGCTTAGCTATACGCGCTGATCATCGAGCTCGGTGGGCAATGATTGCAATTGACAGTGAACGATACCCGTCCATCAAACGCGAGCTAGATCCAACGCCCCGTCAATCCGCAATTATATATTACGCTGTGAGATCTGTGAAAGCTATAACAACTTCGTCGTCCACGCTGACGATAAGACACACACGCGATAATCGATTTTTTCGTGTTGCCCAAAACGACCATTTCTTATGTCTCCACTTGAATTCGTGAATAAAAAAAATCATTGGGAATAATATTGTTTTTGTTTATGCCTGTAAAAAAGGACGCACATTCATACACTGAGAAAAAGGATAGTATTTGTTACTATAGCGAATAGTTTCCAAGGGGAACGTCTATGTAAATACTTTTTAATCTTACACGTGATTTATCGCGAAAAATTCGGCTCCGATCAAAAATTGAGTTCAATGAAAGTTTTAGGGTTCGAAGGAGGATGTTCAAAAAAAATTTTTTTTGCACCACAATTCAAAATGGCGGCGCTAAGATAGCTTACATGTTTCTTTAAATGGAAACATGACATTTCTTTGTCACAAAAGTCCATAATTTTTTAAGTAGAACATCATTTTTGACTATTTTAGCGTTACCCAGGATGTACCACGAGGAGGTAAAGTCTTTAACATCTCAAGTGTAAATGCGCGCGCGTGTGTGTGTGTGGGTGTGTGTGTATGGGTGTGTATATATGGGTGTGCGAGTATGGGTGTGTGTGTGTATGGGTGTGTGAGGGTTTGTGTGTGCGTGTGTGCACGCACACACGCGCTACCAATACCGACGTTCGCCACCAAAACCACCGTTCTACTCCAAAAATTATGGACTTTTTTGAGATAAATCAGGTGTAAGACTAAAATGAGACACCCTATATATTTAATTGATTAAACTATAATTATGGTTGCAATCATGATGTTTTGTTATTGTTGTAACTATAAAATGTAAACGGAACAAATTTTTATGGTAAAAAATCAGTCTTGTTGCTTTTACTATGTAATCTTTTCCCAGTGTAAGATTTGGTAACCACCCACGCTCAATAAACTTTCGAGCATGCGTGAGGAATTGGAAGATCTTACGGGATCATTTAAGAATTATTCAAATTACATGAAATATGAAAATTGCTGCAATATATAGAATTATTTTTTGTAGGCACACAATTATGAATAATTTTTTTTTTGGAGCATGCGAAATAGACTTCTGGCAGACACTTTTGAGCTTTACATCGGGCGCTGACAACGTTCAGACCTGAGCCTTGTAAGCGTCTGCTGTGAAGTTCAAAAATGTCTACTAAATTACTTTTTTAATAATTTAGAATTTTTTTTCTCTATCCACATCACCTTCACGATCGAATAGGATGAAATTTGTCAAACACTCACTAAAAATTAACCCGTCAAAAATATCGGACGTAAATGCGACGGGAACTTTTTCACGGTCCCTTTTACCATGCGAGTAAAACAGTTGGCAAAAAAAGTTCTCTTTCATTTAACATATCCGGACGGAATCGTAGCGGGAGTGGGTTGAACCTCCTCCATGTCCGCCGTGCAGGACAAATGTCCCGTTGAAAAATGTAAGCGATCGTCGAGCTTCCGCCGCCACCGTCGCTTCGCCGATGCTCCGTAGGAGCGGGCGAGCGAGAGCCTAATGCGATCGGCCATTCGGAGATGAACGTTACAAATCGATGCTATTAGAAATGCCGGAGTCGCGAAGGGAAAAGAGCGAGAGTGCCGGTCCAAAGGAGGAAGCCAGAAGATCGATAATCGTCGAGAGCGCGAAGACAGCTATCCGTTCCGCTGAGGGCGGTGAAAAGTCTGGACGTGCGAGCGCGAATCTTATTTCAAGAGACATTCGTCATATCTGTTCCCATTTCATCGGCAGACCCCTTTTTGCCCCTCGGAGCGCCTGGAACAGCCTTCGGCGATTGATTAATAGCTTTTCGGAGCAAAAAAAACGCACCTTACATAATAATGAGATCGATTGCGAGTGCGATCGATGTTACTATTTTCTGGATCAGTGCATCCGGGAACTTCGACTAAAGCGCACAGACAGTACTTTTGATTAACACTTGAGATTTAACACCTCGTGTAGGCGTTTTAATAATCACACATGTTTTTTTTTTCTGAAGCACCTCTGGCCATTAAACATTTTAACAAAGGTGAAACCTGACATAGGTGCTGCTCGTAAGAAGAGACGGATGGAGAAAAAATGTGTTGCTATTTATCCGTTTCCGATATTCCATTGTCCATTTGGAGCAAAGCTATTATACAACTGTATATCCCTTACGGCTCACTTAAACATATGCCAAACTTTTATGATATCCTTGGCTGATTACAAAGTCTATTGGACATTATATTTTTTTCATGTTTCACGTGAAAGAGTATCCTCAAAGGGTTAACACGTATCGCAGTTAAGTTAAATTAAACTCGCGTACGTATATCAGTACTTCGATAATTTAGCTTCCTCATAGAGGAAGCTTTGTGATGGTGAAAAAAAATTTTCGAGATTTTAATGAAAACGTGTTCAGAATGTTCCAAAACATCGAAGAATCACATTTAGAAAAAATGTCCGGATGTATGTGTGTGTGTATGTGTGAATCAGACGCGAAAAATTCAAATGGCTATATCTCGGGAACGCCTCCACCGATCAGGCTGAAATTTTGCACACAGCTTGTGTGGTTAA
>JAPYZD010002333.1:0-19834 GCA_030522725.1 Ichneumoninae sp. B BG-2022a | reverse complement strand
TTAAGAGTCGGATTTTAATTCGCTAGGCAGCAACGAATGACCATTCGTAGTCCGGAGTATAAAAGTTACCACCCATCCAATCGGATCGGCCCGTAACAGACAGTCCGGTCTGGCCTCTGACGAAATATCGTGCCGACGACAATAACAGTTAACCCGTTTTCTTTTTTAGACCAGTGTGTTGGCTCGTCTCCTGGCGGAGAACCGTGCGACTCTCTTCACAGTTGAGCCGTTATTGCGACACGAAGCAATCTTGCCGGAGGGCAATAAAGACTGTGTTCCGGAGAAATCATTTTTGTAGAGCCCGCCACTCGTATCTTCTTATGCCCCAGTGGTTTATCGACGATACAATACAATACGGGCGTGTTTCCATATTAGCTGCAAGCTAATAGTGCAGTCCGTCTCTCGTCTCTCCGCCTCTTGCGGCCCTACTCTCTCGTCGACGCTGTCCTTTTAATCTCCGAAACGCTCCGGAATAACAATCGTCGACTTGCCTCCAAACAATTAAGCGAATACGCCGCTTAATGTATTAAATCGGTGACACAGGTGTTCGACAAATACAACAAAGATGTTTCTCAGGCCGTGCATTTCGCGTGCTCTTCTGGCAGGTGTGTAATCTCAACAGAAACAAAAATTGTGATCATTCGCTTGGTTAAACCTTCTATTCATTCTATGGTCTCTTACTCAATTTTTAGCTAGCAAAATGTCAGTGACAATGACGCAGACAGCGGGATTAAAGGAGTTTCAGCCACCGCCGAAGTTTAAAAGTAAGACGGAATGCTCAGTGTGCATCGCATTAAATTTTCTCAACCAATACTCCACACACACACACAATTTCAGATATCGAGTTTCCTGAAAAAAGTAAACTTCAGGTGTTACTAAAAGTGCCCGTGTATCCATCTACTATGAGGCCATTCAAGATGCAGAAAAGATTGCGATACATGAGAGGTCCAGAAATGTTGCACAAAGACTTTCTTCACAAGCAGTACGGCGTCATAGTAAGTTACCTTTGAACTTGTTCAATTATCCTGTGTTTTTCCAATGTGTCAACAACAACATCATCCATGTAATTTTACAGGCCCTGTGTGGTGGACGATTGAGACATGGTCACTTTGAAATGATACGTAACACCCTTGGACGAAAGATAGATGTCAAAAGGATGTTTGCGATATGGAGAGTCGATGCTCCCTGGCAGCCACTCACTAAAAAAGTAAAACTTTATTGCTTCGTGTGAACTTTCTGGTGGGGATGTCCAGTTGACTGGCAACAGCACTGCCTCCCTTTACGCAATCCACCTTCTGGATGGCAAAGGTTGAAAAGCTTTGAAAAAAAATAGCATCAGAGTTTTAATTTCCAATCATGGCATGTCACATGCCTTTAACATCCAGACAGATCACACCACCAGGTTTACGAGGCGAATATTGAGGTTGAAGTGTTTTCTTTTTTTACAATTGTCTTCCATCTTCAGGGCCAAGGACAGCGGATGGGCAGTGGAAAGGGGGCCATAGATCACTACGTGACCCCCATAAAAGCTGAACGCGTTATTTTCGAGGTGGCAGGAAACTGCGAATTTTTTGAGGTGAAAAAAATCCTCAATCAAATAGCGGGTCAACTGCCCTTTGAGGCGATGGCACTCACGTACCAAGATCTTCTAAGAAGGAGAGAACGGGAAGAGAAAATTGCTCAGGAAAATCAGAATCCTTGGACTATGAAGTATATTATTCAGAACAACCTCGGCGGTTGTCATAACTGGATATCGCCCAAGGACAAAATATGGTTCGGCAAATATCGATAGTTTCTAGTTTCTTATTTTGTCATCACTGGTTGTTAAAATCCTGCTTTGTATATAAATAAAAGAAATTAATAATGACGTTACTTCACCATTTTTTATACTCGACAAGGGTCATATGGTCGGGACAAGGGAAGTGGAACGTTAGATTGTGTGAGATCAAGAAAAAAGCGATTTCCAATATGGTACAATTACAATATTTTTAAATATCTTTGATGACGGTTTGGTGGTAACAACAGGTAAATACTACATATTGTACATTCAGTAGGCGACAGTCGTATCTTAATACTTATGTAGCGTATAGAGAAGGGTTTGTTTGATGATGATGATGATCGATGATAATAATGATACAGACGACATACGACAATGACTTGACGAGATGACGTTGTCGCCGTACTTTGATAACATTTGTTCAGCTCTCAATGTGTGGTGTACACATTACTTATGTGCGTTAAATGACATAATGCATCGGCGGAATGATTATTCGTTTAGAGTAATTTGTAAGCGTCTGGGTGTATCGACCTTGGCCAGCCCCGTACATTTTTTTCAAGCGTTTTTTTTTCCTAATGAACTCTACAAACGTAATATCGTGTCTTTGAAAACATCAACGAAATGAAATCATAAGATTCGGTTATGATATATTCGTCGTATTTGTCCGCAATCATTTTGGGTGGGCGTGTTTTTTTTTTTTTTTTTTTTTTTTTTTTTTATAATCGATCACTTGAATCGGTATCAATGGGACAACAAGACTGATCACTCGCCGCAAGTAACGACAATTTAACGTTGCTCATTGTTATTTTTTTTTTTTTTTTTTCTTGATGAAGGCTGATGAAGGATACAAAATAGGTATCTGGTCATGCAACGCGACGATGATTGATCATTAACGCCCATAGTTATTAATGAAGGAAGGCAATGATTAACCCCTCGTGCTCGGTAGCATTTGCTTTTTAATGATTTTATATGCTGGAGAAAGGTGAGATAGCGAGGTATACGTGCTACGACGAGGTAGGAGACGATAGTGTATCCCTAAGCGAAAGTTTCTACGAGCGCTTGATGACCATACTTGTTGTATTGTGTTTTATATATTTGCTGCATAGAACTTTCAGTGGCAAACATTGAGCGTTCGGCGAAAGCTGACGCTATCGTGTGGGAGGGACAAGGGTATCGCTGCTGTTTTCCGCTTTTATGACAGTATAGTATACGCAAGGGAATGAGGGTATTAGCGTACAACGGCAATTGGCAATCGTCACGATAACGACGTTTCCATCGCGTAGATAACCGTATAAGCTATTATCCCGCAGTCTCAGGCTACACGTATTATGTTAATTCTAATTGTAAGTATTGGACTAGAATGTTCGGGGCAAGAGGGGGCAAAGGTGAGAGATGCGCGGGCTCTTAACAGATTAAGGAACGAGCAGTTCCTCCCGCCCCTCGTCAGTTTGCCTAAAGTCGATAATATTCGACTGGTTCCTGCGTTTTTTTTCTTCATTTTTTCGCTTCCTCTCTTCGTTTTATAATTCGTTACTCGTGTTAACGCTGCGCTCTCTCTCTCTCTCTCTCTCTCTCTCTCTCTCTCTCTCATTACGATTAATTACTATACTTCGCTACAGTATAATCCTACACGGCGCGCTAAACACATAACTTATGGATAGGTACTTAGAAACGTATTCCATAGAAGCCTAGATATATCCTTACACCCTACATGCTTAGTTTCCTCTTACCGCTTCCTCCTCCTTCTCGATACCGTAAAGATCTGTAATATACCGTCGACGTTATAGTTTTACATTTAGTTTATGGCGGTTCATGTATCCGATTACCTTTCGAGAAACCTCGTAAAGCGTCGCATAACGTTATCATTTCGCTATATGGAAGAGATCATTTGGAAATTGCCAATATTTTCGTGCTCACACACGATTTGCATTTACGGACTGAAAAATAATGTTTTCAACGGGACGAGGAAGCGACAATTTGGTGCAGACATTCGCGGTACGGAAATTGCATTTGGAAAGCGAAAGATTCACGCGTCGAGATTTGTAATATGTATACTCTTCATAGCCCATTGATAATGCGAGCACCGGTGCCCTTTTTTTTAAATCTCATATCGTTCCACGATTCGACGATCCTTCATGAATATGTTACGCCGATACCGTTGGCGATGAGAGATCTTTTTTTTTGCGCGCTGATTATACATTTACAATCACTAATACGTAATAGGTATATCTTGTACTATCGCGTAACTATAATATATGTACAAAATCTTACAAAGTAAAATTTACAAACTTGATGACGCGCAGTCAATCGAATAAATATCTTCACGAACGAAACTCAGTGCCTCTGGCAACGCAGGTCGCACGTTTCAATTATTAATTTTTTTTTTTCGTATCCGCAGCGAATGATCCAGCGTCGTTGTATCGTTGTTGAATTTAATGAAGATGTATGACTTTTAAGCTTAATTACGTATTTTTTTCTTTTTTTTATGATGAGGTCTATCACGAATAAAAACAACGAGCGGCCTACGTTCCATCAGGCACCGAGCTGTTCCTTTAACCCTGGACTGGTATCTTAATCGCTGGCACGTTTAAACATACGATAACGTAGCATCTTAGCTGACAGTAGAAAATATACGATGTTCACTGACGTCTATATATACGATATAGTATATATCATAGCATATATATCTAATATATATATATATATATATTTTTCTTTCGACGATACTGATATCATAAGTGTCATTGAAACTTCACGTCTCTTTTTTTTCTCTCTCATCTCTCATCTTTCACCTCTTACGCTGCTGTGACGGCTTCGTTATTCATTGCGCTATTGTCATTATCGTAGATATGCTTCACCGGCAAAGCTTTCAGAGCGAGTATCGTTTTAAATATCAATTATTAATCAAATCTGATCCCCCCGGTTCGTTCGTTCATTTACGTCGTAAAAAAAGCTACAGGTTTCCATGATTATGTTTTCACAGAGTTTCGACCATTAAATCACCGCCTCCATTCCGACGAGTACGCAGTCCTCTAATAAAAATTTACTTGGCATTATCTTTTTTTTCAACGCAACTGTACTTGAAACAAGAAAATGATTTTGCTATTGAATTTTTTACTTAAATATGCAGGGCATCGAGGCAGTATACGTAAGATATGGGTCGAAACGTTAACTATAGTATTGGAAACCTCGGTCAATCAATAAATTCTTTTCCATGTATACAGTGTATATATATAATATTTATATAAGATATTTCCGAATGAAAATAACGGGGAATCAGATCGGACCTACGTGTCATTATAGTAATTTTTTTTATCTTCTTCCTTTCTTTTTTTTCCTTCGGAAAAAGTTGACTTCCCCGAAGCATGAACGACAGGATTACACATACATGCAACCGCGTGTGGCGTATACCGAACGGCAGGGGTGGTACCAGTGAAGGGTTAAAGTCGGGTTAACATTCGCATAAATTTAAGTGCTGCTAGGAAGCTGACTAGAATATATATATATATATATATATATATATATATATATTTACGTAGAGCTCACGACGACTCGTCCCGAGGATACATAATACGATTTATGTATACTCTCTTATATCCGAATAAGTTCCGTACGATCCCGGGTTGCACGTTGTTATCGGACTTTCGTGATCAACGCCCTTTTCCGGAGCACGTGACGTACGGAAGGAAGGAAGGACGACTTTAGGAAGTTTTCGGAGAATTCGCGAAATCTCATCGCACGATCTGCCAAATTGCGCTCTCTCGACGTCGTTCATATGCCAAACGAAGTGTGTCCCAGGAATAATGTTGAGAGTACTTGCGGTGGGATTGGTAACCTATGGCCGAATTATCGCAGTATCAACCGAATCGCGCACAATCGAACGACGTCGAGATGCTCTAGGCGTTCGACTCCTTCAGATTATCGAAATACTGCATAATCTGATTGTAGTCCATGCCTAGATTGAGATCATCCAATGGGACTGGCTCGTCGGCATCGTGACTCGAAGACGAGGACGAGGAGGAGGACGACGAGGATGAGAACATTGGATTACCTATGATAGTCGCTCTCTTGACCTCTCTCGATTTTCCATCCTTCGATGACTTGTCCCCTTGGGGATTTCTCAGTTCGACGAAATCCTCCTCCGTATCTGCAACGCTCGGCCGGTCTTCCGCCGCAGCTGATGACGCCGCAACCTTGTTTTTACTGTGACTCTTTGCATGGTGATGATGATGATGATGCTTGATATGCCGATGATTTCCGTGGTGACTACCGTTCGACGCTCTATGATGATGTTTCTTCGGTGTTTCAGGCAGGCGAACAGTCACACCGGTATTTCTGTGCGGCGGTACTGGCGGTTTGTAGTCCTCGTTGCCGTTATTCGCGTCTGGAACTGCGCTCGAGGACGCCGGAGGAATCCCGTGAGGTGGCAAGGGCGGTGGGACGTCAGACGCGTTCGCCTCGTCGTTGCTTCAAAAATAAATTAAAAAATTTCGAGTCGTTATAAAAAAAGAACCTATTCACAACGTCCGTCAAGGCCGTAGCAACTTACCCATTGCGCTGAGTCGCACTCACGACAACTCCAGGATTGTTCTGAGATTTCGCCAATTGACTCTTGGATTGTTTCTCAGCGAAGCTACGTGGTCCCTTGTCTTTCTTGCAGTAAGTCGTTGTGTCGATAGGAACTGAACCAGCCACCCATCCAACGGATCTCGTAGCAGTTGGCAATTCAATGTGATTCGGATTATCGAAACTGGTGCCGATTTCTGCAGTGATCGGATCGTCTTCCGCCTCGCCGGCCAATGGATTGTTTGTTACCCGAACCTGAAGAGCGAACGATCGAAAACATATAGAGACTAGTAATTGATATTGTCATGAACGAGAGATGAGACACAATGCCGAGAGCCTCCCCATGAGTTTCTATAGTCGCGAATCGAATGTACCACGAGACCGTGAAGATGGGCTCGTTGCCAGATACGTGCAACAGTCATATCCGCACGACACGGTAGGTTCGAAATACTATAATGCGGACTGGGAGACGTTTGTGAGCCATCTCCTCATAGTTTTCACTCCGCTGCGTACCTGTTGAGGCGCGCAAGCAGCTCGTTCGAGGGTAGCACGACCGAGCCATACCCAGTCGTGGGCGTTGGTTGTAGATTCCCGAGGTCTACGACCCGATGCCAATTGACTGGCGGCTGCTCTCGCTCTCGCAGCGCCCAATATAGGAAGACTCGGCAACGGTGAGTCCGTCGGTTGTGGCTTGAACTTGCTTGCGTATACGACGCAGGACACGACAAAGGCGACGATGGCGCAGCAAAATACTCCTAGGAGAATGTACATTCCAATTTCCAGGGGTGTCAATTCCGAATCCGCGTGTTGATGCACGCCTACGCCACCCATTCCACCTGAAAAACCATTGTATTTTTATCCTCAATGACGAGAGTGGTGAGAAATAAAAATCTTACCGATAATAATATCGTGAAGATCCGGTGCGATTTCCCGTCCAATTTTCCGTTCGCGATGATGATGCGACGAGCCCCCCTGCACCGCTCCACCACCATCGTTCTGAACGAATTCCGGTCGATGGGGAAGGTCGCCAGAGGCGAAATCCACTTCGACATTGGCCGTCGCAGTGGCGAGCGCAGGAGACGGTACATTTGACCTTGTCGGCGAGCCCTTCGATCTACGTCCACCCGTTGGCGGTAGTCGGCAGATGTCGGCCAATTGTAGGGTCACCCGTAACAAATCCCCACGGCCCTCACCGACCGCGATAACGCGAGGGTGATGGGCAGCGACCATTGGGGCAAACGCAACCACCTCGGGATCCAGACTCTCGACTACCAGATGATAGTCGCTCACCGCGACTTCCCTCAGGGGAGTTCGGGTACCGTCGGAAAATTCTATATCGATGTCGAGCAGCCCTTCCTGCATAGAGAATAAAGCACATGCATGGCTTTAGCAAAATTATGGAGAGAGATGGAGAGAAGAAGATTACATTATATCCGACGCGAAACAAATGTGATTGAGGGCATCGATGCGGAAACGCCCGCGCAGCAAATCGATCCGGGTCGACGACACACAATCGGAAGAACTACAAATGCAATTCTTCGCATCGTCCCGCCCGGCACTTATCTAGCAACTCGGTGATCGAACGAAAGCAATACTTTTACACTTTTCGCCCCACAAAGGTTCGCGCTTTATGTACTACACGAGAAACTCTTCTACTATTATACAATCGGTACATAAGTGACGCAGCCCGTATTCACTCGTACCTGATACTGAGCGGTGAGTCTTCTTGTAACAGATGTCTCCGCGATGTATCCATTCTCGATGATCGCGTCCGGGCTGATCGTCAGCTGCAATCCCGAAACGACTCTCACGGATAATCTCGTCACAGTTACCCGATCGTTGCCAACGCGTATCTCTTTGGCCCCGATAACTCTACCGGTTATCGGCGAGAGTACCTGCACCTCTGTGCGTCCGACACCCCGACCCTGGACCAAACGATCCTGAAGTAATGTCGCTATCCTAGGATCCGACACTCTCAAAAGCCCCACGACGAGATCGGTGACTCTGAGCCACGTGCGTCTGTTCACGAAGTAGCTCTCCCGTCCGGAATCGTGACCGGCCGCGAGAAATCTAGCATGCACCTCCACGGGGCTCTGTTGAAAGCGTAGCCTGCAAGTAGCCTGCAGAGGACTCGGATCGATCGAATTAACCGCGTCCCATCGATCGTCCCCGCGAAATCTTTCAGCCTCGATGTCGTCCTCGTCGTCATGGTCGTTTTCCTCGATTCCCGTCGGATTGCGCTTGGCTCGAGAACTCGCCTCCATCGCGGCTCCGTTTTCGTTCGTCTGATTGACCAAACTTCGCTTGTTCTTCTGAATCGTATGGCCCTCCGGAACTCTCCAGCCCTTCACTTGGCTCAGCCGGGAATCGCTAACCGTGACTTCAAGAGGAAATTCCGGCATCCAGACGGTGAAACGTGCGAGACCCGTGTAAGTTCCGTACTTTACGAGAACCGAGGCGTTGCTGGATCCACGAATTTCTGAACCGTCCACGTACACGCTGCTGCAGGACGACGAGACCTGAAAAGAAAATAAATAACTGTAAGATATGAGAGCTATTTTTCGCAAAAATGTTATTAGCCAATAAGTTGAAGAATGTAAAAACATGTATTATAATGCACTTTTATATTCAGTTAATGAATTATTATTACTATTACTGGCAGATTGTTGTGACTTAGGAGCTTCACGCCCTCGCTATGAGCTATGGAATTTAGAAACTGAAAATACTTCATTTCCGGTCACGCCCGGTTTAAAAATCTCGTTTCGCAACAAAAATATTACGGCATATCGGAAATATGTCCCATCCGCTTTGAAAATCCAATTTTTAGACCGGACGTGACGTAATACGTCACTTCATAGAAGTACCCGATTTTCGAGGGCGTGTACTTACTTTGAGAACGCTCTCGTCTTCCGAATGACACGATGACTGTAGCGTTACGTCAGCGACGGTACCGGCCTGGCTGACGATGAAAACTTTCATCGCCTGAGATACTTGACGACCCGTCAACACTGCAGTATTCATAACTTCCCAGTTCTACAACGTTATGAGAAAAGGGGGATACGAGTTAGTATGTATAACAATACAAAGTTACTTATCAAAAGTTTCTTCCTCGGAGTCCAGAAATCGCGGAGGGACTCGAGCGAATTTTCGAGCATACTCCGGAGAAGCCCCGATATCTCACGTGTACAGCTCATCGGATTGTATGTATACTACCTAGTGGCACAGAGAGATACTCGGTAGAAGATTTACAGAGAGCTCGAGGTTCGGTGTTCTCTCCTCCCGGTGCACTTGCACAGGAGGTCGTTTAATTAAAAAGTTTGCCCCTTATCCCGTTGGGAGTGCCAGTAACGAAAGCTTCTTTCTTCCCTCTCGCGCAATTACAGTCCCTAGCGATGATCAATAAGCCGGAGAGAGAGAACTCGGCGATGTTTCTTCTCGCTTTTCCAAGAGTTCCTAACGAGTTTTCACCGTGCGGCCCGCACGCAACGATCCCAATGCTTTCAAAGGAGCTGCTCATACCGAGGTCCTCGTAAGCGAATTAATAAACGAATTAACAATCAACAAATCTCTATCCCTCGTCCCTCTCTGACTCTGTCTCGATGCAAACTTCCGAGTTTGCTAGCGAGTCTGACTCGATCTTAAACGAATTGCCTCAGGGTGATAAACACAAGCAGCAGTAGCAATACGGAATCGTCTCCCGTGTGCACGGAGCCTTGGAGCTTGTTCCCTCATCCTAACACTGGCTCTGCGCAACCGAGAATCCTACTACAAGACAGGCTTCAACTGCATATTCCTCCATAATTAACTGCAGCCTTACTACCTCTGTATCTTAGTTTCCCTCGCATGTCCACGGATACTCCGTCTATCTCGAGACTATTCGCGTGTTCCTTGGCACACGCGAAACTATGGGTCTCTCTATTAATTAATCTGCTGATGTACAGCGATGCCTTTGCACAATGGTAAACGCTTGAACGGTAACGCGGTGAGCGATGAGAATTCCGGAGATAAGACGCCCCTCGAATTTCTGGAAAATCGAATAAGTATCAACAGTCAACGGCGAGATCCCTTTAAAGTGTCGTTGATGCCTTGACGATCGACGCTTCGCAGACGCAATGATCGAAACGATAAGTGCACGCATATGGGTTCAAGAGGTTTTGGAGTCTGCTTTACGTCGACAGAAGTGATATCGCGACCACCGGCGAGCGATATAGTTTTTGTATCGGTATAGTGTAGCAGTATAGTTTTTGTATCAATTATTCAGCTGGGAGAAAAATAATTTTACCATGACAAGGGGAGCATTAGCACAAGTTTCCTCCTCAAATCGGAAGATTCAAAAAAATGTTGTAACCCACATATTTCGATGTATTTTTTCACGCTGAACGAAACTAACAGCTGGTTTGTCCTAAACTCGAGCAGGCCGTTGGAATGGTGAAAACAAAAATTACACTGTCCCGAGTTAAGTCCCCTAAATAATTTAATTCCGTGCCGCTTACCTTGGAAATGGGCAGAACAGCTTGAATATCGTCTTTTTGTATCTCCAGTCGTGCCTGAAGCTTCCGCCTCTCCATATGCGGACGACGATGGTGATGCTGCTGCTGCAGCTGCTGTTGTCTCTGGAGTTGGCTATCGCCGAGCGTTTGTCCCGCTCGCGGTTGAAGAGTCGAATCGCCTTCCATGGCATAGCGAACGCTCCAAGCTATCCGTCCACCGTCCCAGCTGCTGTTTTCGACACCTTCTTCGCTAGCTTCCAGCAGCATCGTCATAATCTCCTCAGCTGACCTGGAAGATAATGAAAACAAGGGTCTTGAAAAAAGTAAAAAATAAGAATAAACAAGAACGGCGAAAAAGTTCATTGTTGTCTTATCTTTGTGTGTCGCGGTACTGGGTGAGAAAAAGGGTTTTCTATGCAAATCTCCAGAGAGTACGCGTTTGTGTATTTGTGTGAGAAGAAAGTTTCGAAACAAGAAAGAATTACGAAGACAAGTTGAAGAAGTTACATCTTCTGGCCAACAATGCGGCATTGTATTGTGTTGACAGAAGAAGTATAGGTTGTTGAGACCCGCGAGAGGCCTTCCGCACTGAACTTTTGTACATTCAATCGGCGAAACGTTGGTACACTCGAGAAAACAGTGGATAGCGTTGTAGCGCAATAGTAACCGGGGTATATAATATCGTATGTATGGTATACTCACGTGCTAGGCAGACGAGGTGAGTTTTCCCGTCGTCTGATGGTGAACGTCGCAGCGGTATTCTTGGCGTTTATCTCCGAGCTCAGAATCCAGTGAGGGCTGCTCGGCGAGGCGTCCAGAATTCTCACACCTGACTTCACTTTTGCTCTACGATAAAAGCAAATGCAATGCAGCATTGAGAGTCGTTTTATTTAATCGACATACCAAGAGATCGTAGGAATTGTTACAAATATTTTTTCCATTGATCCTTTTACAAAGCTATATATTCATGACGGCCACCGGTCAGGGAAAACCTGAAAATCCTAGTAAATTTATAGTGAAATATGTTCAGAAAAATCAAATAAAACTGAGGAAATTTTCTCCACTTTGTATATGGTTCCACCTATCGAGCCAAAACCGATATGTCCTCAACAGAAATTCTCCGCGTCATCGGCACATCTATAAATGCGAGACCCTGGGCGCGTTCTAGAAACAGTATATCCATCAAGGTAATAGCGTCGACGAATCGATACAAGCATCAATAATACAGAAGTGGAAATTTTCCACTGTCGGTAGAACACCCTCCATTACCGACATCCATGCCTATAGAGTATCAATATGAAAACACTGTGCTTTACGAGTCGACATGTTTCGTGAGTCTCTCGCGTCAGGTATCTAAAAAAAACGCACCTACCTCAGTATGACTGCAACGACCGGTGGCCCGAGTACGGTCTGACGTTGCGTCGAGCCCGAGGTCGACGAGGACAGAGTCTGCGGATGAAGAAACGCCGGGACGTGTAACCTCGATCTCGGATATAGAGCACCGTGAGGTACCAACAGGGTCAGGGAGTCATCGGCCCTTAGTTGTTTGTAATCCGAGCGATTCGGTGCCAGAGGCACTTTGCCCAATGGCGTTTCCGGTTGTATCTGAACTCTTGGTCGACATCCACCAGCCGCGGAACCGTCGGTTTGTCCCTGCATCCTCGCGTTGCTGGTCGTCCCGTCGGCGGCTAAACCGTCCTCCGCCATGGCGATAGTCCTCGGCTCTAGGACCGAATACGCCACCGTCACAAGTCGCGGCGGTGTCTTGGCGATTTTGACTCTGCCGGAAGCGTCCGGCGGCGGGAGAGGAGCCCACCAGTCGGCTGGTATCGTTATCTGCGCCAGACATACGCCGTCCTCGCCATCGGGGCTGCAGGCGGCGGTCAGGGGTGTTTTTCCCGGTAGCGAGGCGTGCAAAAGCACGCAGACTCGTTGAT
This sequence comes from Ichneumoninae sp. B BG-2022a, assembly GCA_030522725.1. Classification (NCBI taxonomy): domain Eukaryota; kingdom Metazoa; phylum Arthropoda; class Insecta; order Hymenoptera; family Ichneumonidae; species Ichneumoninae sp. B BG-2022a. The sequence goes on along the minus strand of JAPYZD010002333.1, from coordinate 7,064 downwards.
GACGAGCCAGTAACAGCTGACGTCTTCCTCCGGCTTCGCTACCTGCGTGAAACAAAACCCTCAGCACCGGCGCGTCTCGGGGGATGTTGGAGCCGACGAGATGTGCCGACATGTCGAGATGCCGTGCTCCCAGCTCTTGGGCATCCATGAGGGCGGCGCTCGATGACGCTGTGAGATTTCTTCGTGTCTCCGGGCCGGGAAGAGCCTCCAGAGGATCCGGAACTATGTATCGAGCTGGCACTGTCTGCTTTGTGCTGAAGGGACCGTAAGTCGCTCGCACGGAGGCTGGCTCGCTAGTTTGAAAGACCGTGAACTTGTCGACAGAGAGCACGGATCCGGGTGGCGGTACGATGACGGAAGCTGACGAACTCATGACTCCCGACGGAGCTCCTGGCATCGGTACCATTCCCACCGTCCCCGGTGACAAAGGCTCCGTCCGGGATGGATAATACTGTCTCGGTGTGTGCTTCAGAAAAAAACCACCGTCCTTGTTCTCGAAATGCACCTCCACCGACGCCGCGACGTCTGCAACGTAACACGAAAATAGGACATCGTTAGTTCTTCGATAAGTGGGTCGCGAGATCGGCGCCTTCGCTTCCGGCAAAAATGCATGCTTTGCCAAGCTCCCATTTCGCTGCAGAACGACCATCAATTTATTAGCGCTTATATTAATTTCTTCAATTCTCCGGATAGGGTGTTGCGAATAAATTACATGTACAAGTGAACAAATACATAGTACTTTATTATTCATCTTATCCTTATTATTTTACAATTCCTCATTTCATACAAAGGTTGAAACATTTATTTGAAACATCCGAGCTTTATTAATTATTCTCGAGAAGTAATAACCGGAACGTCAATTCTGCGGTGAGATAAAAATGTGGATTCTTCCTCGAAGGCTATTTCTTTTCCATCTCCGGTGAATGCAATCATCAGTAAAGAGGAACGTCGAACCATTGATATATTTTTTCTTGGCTGTCGTCCAGTTCGTACTCCACGCAACGTCTGGGATATCTGTACGCGAACACACACAGAAACACAGATATAGATAAAAATGGGTGTGGAGGAAGGGCTGAAATCCCTCTATTTCTCCCGCGCTTTTGCCTCTCTCTCTTTCTCTCTCCCCGGTAGTATGCTCATCTTTAATAATTCCGTGGGTCGCCCGGCCTGTTGACTCTCGACTCTACTTTGCTTTTTTTTTCTTTTTCTGTCTCGCTGCCTCCACCACCGTTGAAAAGTCCCGATAGCGAAACGGTGAAAACTTACTTCGTGTAGCGTTTGCAGCCCAGAATGGGATAGTCGTTGCGAAAGCACTTTGTGTTCAACACACTGAAGTACAAGGTCCCTATCTGCGGACCGGCCTTGTCCTCCGATCTGTGCAGGCAGTCGTAAAACTTTTCGTCGCATGAACAATGAACCCTGGCCAATCAGATTGGAATTTTATTAATTTACAATCTTTTGAAATTCACTTTTTCCCATGAGTGGGTGAAGTTTTAGACAGCCGAATAAAGATAAAAAAAGCCGTCGTACTCCGCTGATGGTGACGTGATATAACCCCCCGCCCACCTGCCTCGCGCCCCGTTGGTTACAAAAACAGTACTGAATGCCTTTTTGAGACCGTAGACCGCCGAGGAAAAAGAAAATTGTCTTTCCCCGTGAAATCGGCAGATGTCGGGAAAGACAATTTTCTTTTTCCTCCGCGGATTGCGGTCTCAAAGCGGCATTCAGTACAGTTTTTGTTGCTGACGGCGATATTTCACATCACCTTAAGCAGATGCGAAATAGACTTAGTCGGTAACAAAAACTGTATTCAATTTTTTTCGAGGATCCTCGACCTTTTGCGCTAAACGCAGATTCTTAACGTCTTCGTCTAACAGTTTAGCAGACGCTAATAATTTGGTTTTCCTCGGAAAAAATTATCAACCTTGAAAGAAATGGATTTCAGGTTTTTTTTATCGACTGAGCTAGTTTTGCATCGTACTGAATGGATTTCGTGAATGGTCAAACGGAATTTCAAAAGTGCAGAAAAGTGCAATTACACAGAAGTTGAAAAAGATAAGCGGCCTATCGATCTATATATTTTTAATAACTGATAATCGTTTAAACCTGGTATAAAAAGTTGGATTCGTGAGATTATGCTTCGTTTGCATGCCCTCGATGGTGTCGTCGCATTGGTCGTGGGTACGACAGCATGCATCCGTGTCGGCGAAGTGGCCCAGATCCTCGGGATTTTCCGCAATGCTTCCGCTTCCGCACCACTTTGTTCCTGTCCGGATTTACGTTTGTGTATTCTCGTTTAACGAAGCCAATTCTTTCAATTACCGGGAGAGCCGACTTTTGTTCTCTCCCCTGTTATATACTACATATAGATGTCGGTTTAAGGAATCGAGAGCATTCGAAGGGGTCGTACTGTACGTCACGTCAGCCACAATTGGAACGTCTCTGTTTCCCGTCTCTATTTATTTTTCTTTCACTCCATCAATTTCCGTCGTGTCAATCTCACCTGGAAAGATCAGATTCACTCGTTCTCGTCTCATCTCCTTGAGGTCGTTTCCATCGTGCCACGGTGCTTTATTCTTCGTCGCCACTGTCTCGATCACCCAAGGCCTTGAAGTTCCGAAGTTTATGCATAGTATCGTTAACAATAGCTCGAGACAAATCATTTCGACGGTAGACTAAAATTTTTTTTTTTATATATTTGCAACTGAAACCTTCAACACCTTTTTTCGTCAAAGTTAATCGAGTACTGAACGCAATGGCCTACGGTGCTACGCCTTTTATATATATATGTAGATAATTCGTTCACCATAATCGCGATCACGTACACGGCGCCGTAGTACGTGTATTTACTAAATCCTGTATACTACACGATTTACGCCGTGTCCCATCAACGAACGATTAAACATCGTCAGTTGTTGTCGTTTGGGTCCGGTAATCTCGAAAGTATATATACGGTGCATAGCGAGTTACGTGCCTCGTATATCCGATGACTTCGCTGCTACCGATGCTCCGCGGAGCCCTGTATACGTTATGCTATTCAACCGCTATACATCTAATCCACATATTCTGTGGAACGGTTGTGGGCCGCGCGCAGCAGGGAAGGGTTTCTTTATACATATCGTATTATATCGCGACCGCCTGACCGGTGCCCCGGCAGGGCACGGCGTTACCGAAGAGAGCCCCTCGCTCGAAGACAGGGAGAGTCCCGGGCCAGTGAAGATTAAGCTGTCCGCAGCACGATCACCGTTCACTGTCCTCGCCTACGTTGTAATCGTGACCAGCACGCGCGTTTGTCCTCGTTCCTCGGACATATATACCCGGCGACCCGTTCGCAGCAATCGTCGTCACATAATCTACTCTCGTACTACACGTGACAATGGCGAGTCGAACGAGATATTCCCACCGGACTCGGCCCTGAACGGAAAAAAAACAAAAAAAAAAAAAAAGAAAAAAAAAAAAAAAAAAAAAAAAAAATCGCCTCTGGTTTATTTTTCTCGGTAACAGAAAATTTAATCGAAAAATTTTCCACGAACGACTGTTCGTAACGGTGTTGCGATCGTGTAAAAAAAAACTCGGATCCGGATATCAAATTTTTTAGGAGTTCTATTTCATCGACTTAAAAAAAACTGCTGTAATTTTTCAATATTCGCACCCGGAGTTTTTTTAGCACTATCGGAACACCGTAACGTACAATCGATCGTACAGGATTTTCGAAGCAACCTCTTGAACCTGGCTTTTAATTAAATCTTCGAAAAAAAATCTTCTCGCGTCGACCCGACCATCATTCGTCGTCCACCGAAGGAAAAACTTTATTCTTTTTTCCGTGTCTCTCAAGAGGACTCAGAAATGTATCAAACATCGTTACTTACGAAACTCGGATTCCTCCGGGTTGGGAATAGCAATAAAATGCGATAAAACAGCGACTGAAAGAATGGAATTCGCTCAGGAGAAATACGAGTCCGCTAACGACGAGATTCATTCCGAGAGGATCGTGACATCATCCCGCAGTGGCAAAATGGAATGTGCAACGTTTTCTCTCCCACAGCAAAGAGTTAACGAAGTACAGCGGGATAGAGCGAACGGTAGGAGGGACGAGAAACAGTGCAAAGATATCTGTAGGGCGGCGCCGGCGAGTAGCTCGGTTCGCCCGCCGCACGGCGCGTGATGGAGAAACGTTGCGGAGGATTCCAACAGCCGCAGTAGCGGCTTATATTTCTCAAGAATATACGAGACGGAGAGGGAAGAGAGAGATTCAATACTCCGCGCACTTTCGTTATATAGCATTGTACGAAAACGACGAGGAATATCGTATATCGCGCCGATTCCCATATTATATTATACGTTCAAATATTCCTTCGGTAGTTTAGCGAAGCTCGATTTGCTCGGCAACTTTGGAAGAACGAACAATCTCTCTATATCTCCCTTCCGTTATGCGGGGCTCTTGTTCTGACTCTCCTCCCGCCACTGTTTACCATGAACCGTCGTACCGGCGACGAAAGCGACTTCATTCATATACATATTCTACCCCGTTCGGAAAGCGAGTGTGTTTGCACTGTAGCTCTTTGCTCTCCGAGTTTCCGTGGTGTCTGCCGGCACGATCCTAATGTGGCGTAATGTCCGCTCGCTCAGCGAGCAAAAAGCCAGCTTCGGTGGCGATTCTCCCATCTGTCTGTACCTCGCTTGGTCTGCCCGAACAATCAGCTTTGATAGCGAACGAGCGGGAGTCCGCAGAGCGCCGGTACGAGCCAGAGCGACCGCAGGATCCAGCGGGGCAGCGCAGAGAGCGAGCGTACATCGGTGGGGCTAAAGTCGTTAAGCATTGTCCTGTAATCTACGGTGGTGTAGGGCGGGAGGTTCAACCCCGGCGCGTTGCACGCTGAACGACGTGCAATGTATGTCGATCGGAGGACTGATCCGTTCGGACGCGAGAGAGCGAACGGGATGGATCGAGCAGTGTCTCCGCTGCTGCCACCTCTGTCGCTGCCAATGCCAGTCTGGCTCTCGCTTTCCCTCCGGGCTCGCGTTCAAAGCTTGTGAGTAAGCTCGTCGCTTTTGGCTCGAGGAATCAGGCGTCGGCGGAAGTTCCAGCGGCGAACCGAGCCGAACCGGCCGACGATAAAGCTCGCGTCGATAAATTGAACGAGGCGATGAAACTGCTGGCGGTCCCACGTCCTGGCTCTGCACGGGAGAGGGGGGGAAGCTCGGTTATCGAGCGCGCGCGAAGGCCGAAAGGAACCAGAAGAGCCGCGTTCGCGATCGATTATCACCCCCCCCCCCTCCAAACCTCTACATTCTATACACGCTGTACAGTAGAATGATTCGAGGCAATCGCTGCGTTCGGTTCACCTATTCCTTCCAGCGGCTATTGAATTATTAATCCTGTAATAATATGAATTGTTGCAACGTTGATATTGAATGAGTCAGCCATCGGAAGTTACCGTGTTTGATAGCATCGATATCGGCGAGCCAACAATTCCTGCCATCTATCTCGGGGCTCTGTATGTATTTGCTGTACACGTTTCTATGTAATACGCGTCGGTACATTATGTACTCGTGTATTCCCACTCGGCCTCATCCTCGGCCGACACCACATGTCGAGTGCAGAGTCGTAAGTCTTGATGTAGAGTACCTGTAGCCCCCCCCCCCCCCCGCGTCTCGTGTAGTATAGAAATTCATCGTGAAACGGGGTCGTACTACTTTCCTTCTCGCTCGTATCGCACGCCGTGAGATAGACGGCGATGGAATCGCACTTCGAGCGGCGTTACTTCCACACTACGTATATATGTGTATTCGTGTGTACATCAGTAAACTATAGTACTTGGAGGAAACTCGAGGCGTGAAATATTAAACCCACGGATTACCGGGGGGCCTGCTCCATCCATGTCTCTCCCTCGTTCGCTCGCCCGCTCGGAAGCTCCGAGTTTCGACGCGATTTGACGAGCACTCAGTGTGCCGCTTCTGCCGTTGGTGGTTACTGCCGCTGACGCTCTCGCTGCCAGTACTCTCGTGGCACCTGCCGGAGCTCTCATTTAACCCGGGAGATCGGCGGAGATTCTCCACCGACTGCTGCTGCTGCTGCTGATTCCACTGCCGCTTGCAGTGACAGCCCGTCGGGAATGCGCTCACGACAGTGAAACGTCATTCCGATCTTCTATTTTTTTAACTCTGCCCGGAGAAAAGAAGGCATGTCCGCCAGCGGCTAATAATGGAGCCTAAAAAAAACCCAAATTTTTTTCGCACTTGGGTGCTATTTCTATCAACTATTCATCCGAATGACGGCTGATTATACCGGATCTGTCGCGGCTGTAGGGATCAATGATAATTTTATATATGTATCGGTAAACCCGATTTTTCATTTTAACTCCTTATCCCAGTGGTTCTTAACCTTGTATTTTGGGGGTCCATGGATCCCAAGTTAAGAGCCGCTGCCTTATCCCCTTCTCGTCCCCTCAGGGATGAAACATTTTGCTCACCCTTGAAACACTTTCCAAAAATTATAAACAGACACGCACACACCGTTTCGGTGTACAACCGAATATAGGTGTATATTCGACGAATTATCTATAGACATTAATAAAACAAATCTGACATAGAACGTTCATTCCATAAAAGTACAAGTCGCATCGCTTCCAACATTGTCAACATTAAATTGCTCCTTCGAAACTTGATAATAATGCACTTTGTACCGACGAGTCCAGTTATAGGAATAGTGTTCTCCCGTTAACACTTCGTGTCTCCGAGAATAGGGTTTCGCCGGCACCTCTGCATCCAGGCCACGAATCAATTCTTGACTCGGGCCGCGAACTTTCGTCAATTTCAAAATACCACGATACAAAAATTATTCGTAATTTTTGCCATTCGAATAGCTGGACCTGCTATATCTGCTATATCCGATACAGAACGTCGTGCAGACCCGTTCCGAGCGACATCGATTTAATATTTTATATTTATTGTTCCAATTCCATCGTATACCCTTTCGGGTTTTTACGGATCCCATCCCGATTCCCCCCTATCACTCCCTACCCGCACTCAGCTAAGCTACCTAACTTCCAGTGCGTCCGTAG
>JAPYZD010002332.1:0-30449 GCA_030522725.1 Ichneumoninae sp. B BG-2022a | reverse complement strand
TCCGCATGTGACGATATTGTGACGGCACGGCGTTTTGATACCAAAAGCTGCTTGCACAGTTCCAGCTTGGCGTGGAGCTTCACCATCTTGACGTGAAGCACCACAGTGAGCTGGAACTGTGCAAGCAGATTTTGGTATCAAAACGCCGTGTCGTCACAATATCGTCAAATGCGGACGTACTTGACGGCATTGTGCCGGCACGGCGTGACGAACGCACGGCACGTTTTTCTATCTGGGCGATGAATCGCGTTTTACTTAATATTGCGGTTCAAATACATAATTAATACCATCGCCAATTTCATTAAAGAACAACTGTTGTCAAATAAAATGAGAAATCGACGAAATTGTTCGATTCGGCAATTTTTACGTTTCATCTCTTACATGTATTAAGGTATAACCCCCGTCCACCTAGCCCGCGCCCGGTTGATTACAAAAACTGCACCGAATGTCGTTTTGAGACAGCAGATCGCCGAGAAAAAAGAAAATTGCCTTTCCCTTTGCTTCACTTTAAGAGGCATGTGAAACACCTTTCCGAGTGTCTCTCTCGCTCTGTCGTGAGCGCCCCTGATGCTAACTCTTTCACACTCCATAGTGTTTCACATGCTCTTAAGGGAAAGTGAAACAGCTGTGCGTGCGAGAAAGATAGTTGCAATGTTCAAATTAACTTTATTCAATAGTGGTAATTTGTTGAGGAAAAAAACGAATTTGAGCCGGATGCGAAATTACCGTACGCATGCGGCTCGATTTCACTTTTTCCTCAAAAAAATTAGCATCCTTGAGAAAAGTTCACTACAGTTTTCATTACCTACCGCGATGTTTCACTTCCCTTTAATATCGATTAACGGACCGGTCATTGTTGAGCGCCCATTCACTGAATTTCTGTTTCTGCAATACCCATCAAGTCAAAGTCGGCTAACGCACATAGATTTCTCGGATCGCACACAGAAAAAACAAGCCAGTGAAAGAGGCGACAGTTTTGATACCGTGATTTTGATATCTCCCTGGGTGATCTCGTCGTGGCACACGATTTGCCGTCAACACCAGGCTTGTCCGTGACACGAAATTCTCGTAAATGTGTAAATCTCGGCAAAGCGTAAATTCGCAAGCTTCCGGCTTAACGTGCAGGCTCGTAATAACTGTAAACGTGTCGGTTCAAAGGTTACAGTCCGTAACAAGTTAGACAACATTTCGTCCGACATAGAAACTGTATAAACAAAAATCGTCACGACAGGCTGTGCGGCCCGTTTGGTGGATCGAACTAAATGGTTTATCGAACTATTCGTGAATAATGATTTCCTTCTTTTTATGAAAACAAAAAAAAACATCTCAATACGTGAATGTAAGATCGCGGCTGTAATGATCTGCGACTATGGTTAGAAAGTTCATCCTGACAGTCGTATAATTTACAAACTCGAGATTTTATGGGCCATGGATAATACTAATCCAACAAGCGCAGGCTATGCGGCACCATCTGACACAGCCGCTACGTTTCCGTACGAACATCGGATTAAGCACCATGCACCTTGGATACGAGAAGAGGTAGTTCTTTTAGCATCCGACAAAAAGGACGGATTACTTAATCCAAGAGCGCTGTTGTTTTTAACGCTATGGTACTTCTTCAGCGGTTGTACCCTGTTTCTCAACAAGTACATCCTTTCATACATGGAAGGAGATCCCACTATACTCGGTAAAAATTAATTGTCCAATATTCAACAATTATTATTACGGTGTCCAAAGATTAGCGATAAAAATGTAATGTTTTTTTTTTTCTAGGCGCATGTCAAATGCTGATGACGGCAATATGTGGTTTCATCCAAATGTACTTTCCATGCGGGATGTACAAAGCTAGCACAAGATTGATAAGACCACCGGGTTTCTACAAACACATGATGCTCGTCGGTTGCACTAGATTTGCGACTGTAGTACTGGGTCTAGTAGCATTGAATTACGTTGCTGTTAGCTTCACGGAGACTATTAAGAGTAGTGCACCACTGTTCACCGTGCTCATTAGCAGATATTTATTAGGTGAGACAGTTTTGTGTTGTGTCACAAAGGGTATCAATGAATTTCACTTTTTTGTACAGCACCTTTGCTTTCTTAAAGAATATATTTATAGATATATATTTTTTTACGTTTTCATGTCAATTGCTCAAAATGCTCTGAACAGTAACAAAAAAATTATATTTAGAAAAAAGGTCTGAAAACATTTTGTACTGCTGTTTGATTCAAAATTTCACAAAATTACAGGCCATGGTCTCTCATGAATGAAGCATTGCAAATTATGAGCACACAGTGTGTAAACTGAAAAATGTTCGGGGAATTTTTTTTCTTTTCCTTTTATTCGTGTATAAATTTAAAAAAATGTTTTTCAGGCGAATACACTGGTTTGTATGTAAATTTATCTCTCATTCCTGTGATGGGCGGGCTGGCTCTGTGTTCCGCCAATGAACTCAGTTTTGACTTCAGAGGATTTGTCGCCGCAATGGCCACAAATGTTACGGAGTGTATGCAGAATGTGTACTCAAAAATGTTGATCAGCGGCGACAATTTTAAATACACGTAATTATCATTAATCTTCGTATCTTTAAGACGAATTTTATGGATCTCAGAAAATTGAATGTCTAATTGACTTCTAGCTCCTTCATTTTGCAAAAGAAAAATCGTAACTTTGGATTGTGCACCAAAGAATAAACTATTAATTAAATATACTTGTCAATCGTCTCTGATCCATAAATAGTCCGCGGAGAAGCGTAAAGTGATTATAGTATTGTACAATTGTTTATATGTTTTCAGGCCTGCCGAGCTTCAATTTTATACGAGTCTAGCGTCGGTGGTGGTACAGATCCCAGTGTCGATATTATTAGTCGATCTGTCGACTCTTCAGGAATCCTTCAGTTTCAAGCTTCTTTCGGTTTTTCTTCTGAACGGAGTTTTCTTCCACTTTCAGAGCATTACAGCTTATGTACTTATGGATTACATCAGTCCGGTCACTCATAGGTATGCAAATGTATATGTTTTTATAATTACAACAGTAGTTATCGGCTTATAAAGAAACGCTTGCTGTAATAATCGGATAAATATATGTCTATACGGAAAGTTATGACGAATAAGATTTTAGAGCTTTACGTCTGGTAAACCATTTCAGGCTGGCTATGAAAATAATTTTACGACGCAATTTTTTATTGAACAATAATATATGGTGATAATTTTTTGTTACCATTGACTTGGTTTCAGTGTCGCAAATACAGCAAAAAGAGCGTTCTTAATATGGCTCTCAGTGTTATTGTTCGATAATCAAGTCACCGGATTATCGGCCCTTGGGACATGCTTTGTAATCGCTGGCGTGTTGCTGTACAATCGGGCTCAAGAGTACGACAAAGCGAAAATTCTAAGAACGAAGTGCAACTCGAAATTGAATCTCCAATGAGCAATGTACTCTTGTAAAATACAATTGGAGCTGATAAAATTAGGGAATATCTCAGTTGTTCTAATACCCATCGTAATCGACATATCGATGAATTCCACGTACTAATAACATTACTGTTATGAATTATTTTTATGTATAAAATTTTTTGTTAAATAATAATGTGCCAGCGGCATTCACTGATTATTTTTATAGGTGTTGCATCAACTATTTTGTTGTACAAAGTTTTAATGCATTTTGACAATACAGTTTATAGTACTATTGGAATGTTCGAGATGGCATTTTCCCACTTACATAAAACCGTTGTCCGATGTATATTCTATGAAACCAAGTCCGTATAACGAAAAACATTTCGTATAAAGTCTAATTTATAAAATTGAACTCCCTTCACCATTCACACCGGTTATCACACAAATTCCATACGACTTCGAAAGAAACATTTTGTATGTAGAGGGATATCTGTATAGATTTTCATAGTATTTAGAAAAAAATCTTGAGTATAGTAACAGTTGAGCGCATTTTTAAAAAATTACACTGTTTTAAGGCACTTTTTTTTTCAAAATGTATTTTTATATTCTTGTACAAGCTAAGAATCATACAGCGAGTGTGAACAATTGCATACGAATTTAAAAGAAACCGTATTGTTCTCAATTATTATTTTTTAAGTATTGAATAAATGGAAACCTACCAATAAAGGAACATCTCTGTCAGTGACAACTAATTTGCAATATATTCGTTACATCGTTTAGATTCCAATAAAACGCCAATGATCGAAATAGTAAATGATGCCCGATTTTTATAAATACCGTATCTCGTAAAACAATGTATTTCACAGTGCTGAAGCATAGATTTCTATTGCTGCTAAACTTTCAATTAATTTACCAATTTACCTGAGAACATCGTTATAGCACATGTTTTAACAATTTCTTTTTATGTACAAGGTTACCTTTACAAAAAAAAAATATACGCTATAACATGCATTCTCCATTATATGAATGAAGAGTATAAAGATATAATGTAAAACTAATCCAAGAACAATTGGCCGATTGATAATAGTTGGTTAATCGTTCATTGAATTGAGAAGTACACTGTTTCCGAACAATGTGTTTCGAAATGACAATAATAACGGGCCTGGTGATTCCTAGAATACAAATAGGCAAGTTTATACCTTCTCAGCACGCTTCTCACATATGAGATGCTTTCAGAGCCTGGTCAAGATCTGCCAGCAAATCTTGTTCGGACTCCAATCCAACCGACAACCGTATAAGTTTATCAGTAATTCCTAGCTCTGTCCTGACTTCTTCAGGCACTGATGCATGTGTCATAACGGATCTGCAATAGTCCGAAATTACAGATTTTTGCTTTCAATTCTCAGTAAATAACTATATAATGAAGCGAATCCACTAAACGTACGGCAATTCTGCAAGCGACTCGTATCCTCCAAGTGATTCCGCAAGGGTAAACAGCTTGAGGGACTTCAAGAACTTGAAGGAGTCTCCCTTGTGATAGAACGTAACCATACCGCTATGCCCCTCCGTTTGTTTGATGGCTATGTCATGTTGAGGATGTGATTTGAGAACTAGAAAAATCGTAACATATGAACCCGTTACAGCTTCGAATTATTATAGTACGTATTGATATGCAGATGCATCTCGATTCTTATGTTAAAGTCACGTGAACTCCATGTCTAAGTTACATAGGAATTAGGAGATATGCTTTTTTTGTGTTAATTGTCTCTTACGGGGGTGAATGACTTTGTCGACCTGGGGATGAGCTTCCAAAAAATTAGCCACAGCAAGACCGTTTTTCATGTGCTGCTTCATTCGGACTTCCAAAGTTTTTAAACTACGATTGACTTGAGCACAATCGAACGGAGATGGCACGATACCCAGTGCTGAAACATAATCGAGAAGTGGCTTGCTAAGTGTCAAAGAACAAAAAAAAAAAAAAAACTGTGTAAGATTAGTAGAAATGTGAATTTACCATTTTGAATAAAACGTAATCTTTTCGCCAAATCGTCATCTCGCATTATTGCAGCACCCATTATAATGTCAGAATGTCCATTCATGTACTTTGTCAAAGAGTACATGACGATGTCGGCCCCAAGATCCAATGGTCGCTATTAGAGATAAAACCAGCAAATAATATTCATAATTTCAGTAATATTTATTTATTTACTTATTTCACGTCTTGAAATGAGAATGACGCGAGTCAAGTTTCAGATTAAAATTCGGACTATCTATCAAGGAATGTCGCAAACATGATAGAAGCACCATGTTCAACGTCAGTACTGATACGTATTTGAATCACAAATCTATGTTGAATTGTTAGTAAAGTATAGCCGAATATTTTTTCACTATGAGATAATATTCAGAGAAAGAAAAATAACAATGCTCTGGTGCTTTTAGCGACTTACCTGGAAATAGCAGGTCAAGAAAGTATTGTCCACGACCAAAATGATATCAGGACGTTTTGCTTTGATCGCCGTCGACGCTGCTTTAATATCGACAAGTTTCAGCAAAGGATTCGTCGGAGTCTCCAACCATATCATCTAAAACGGTCGTTCATTATGATATTATCGTACAAGCCGCCTTCAAACAGGGAGTATGAGATAATAATTCCAAGGTGTTAATTATGTATATATGTAGAGTTTAGCAGAATAATTAATTTAACGGGTCATGATATTTATTTCCACATGCGCTAATATTGATAATGTAAACACACCTTCGTATTCTCTTGCATGGCTTCGACGATATTGTTCACATTTGTCGCATCTACAAATGTAACTGTAATGCCGTATTTGGAGGCACATTGTCGAAAGAAACGATTTGTCCCGCCATAGACATCATCCCCGCAAACTACATGATCTCCCGCCGTGAGTAACGTAATCAACGAGGTAGTTGCTCCCAATCCCGATGCGAAAACAAAGCCATGGTTGCCGTTTTCCAAAGCCGCCAAACAGGATTCCAGAACCTTTCTTGACGGATTCCCGCTTCTACCGTAATCGAATCCCTAAGCAAACCCGCGTGATACATGGATAGGCACTTAAACCTTTATTGAATTATTATGTAATAATAAAAATAAACCTAACACATGAATTCATCAGCCAATGTAGATAATTTAATTGGTCATGATTGATGTCAATTCGCGGGAGCAGGAAACATCCAATTAACATAACAGTGGTCGGTATCTTCCGATCCGTACTTATCGAGTCAAGGTTTTATATCAGGCTGTGGAAAAAAGGGAAGGAAAAAAGAATCACAAAATACCGATGTGATCAATTTTTTATTTTTAAATCTAATCATATTGTGATAACTTCCACAAGACATCAAGTTTCATCGATATTAATAGCATTACAGAATCAACGGTAAATAATGAAACTACGATTTGAAACATGAAAATTTATAAAATAATAATGCTGTACAAAAATCAATGCTTACTTTGTGCTCGCCGGGTGCATCCTGACTAAAAGTTGTGGACATGACCAGCGGAGGAACAACGGGACTGTAACTCCATTGCCGAGGGTCTTGTCCGGTATGTATAGCTTTTGTTGCAAAACCTCTTTGTGTATTTGTTGGCATGATTAACTATTTGAAGACAATAAAAGAGTAAGTTATGAACTAGCTTCGTACCTTAAATACGAATTATATCAGACTTATAAAGCGCGCCTCGTGTCTCACTCTGGCCCATATACACACACACACACACACACACACACACACACACACACACACACACACACACACACACACACACACACACACACACACACACAGGATTTAGAAACCAGAAATTTAAATTTCCGTTGATTTAACGAAAATACATCACTTCCGGTTTAAAAATGTCATTTTGCTACCAAAATTGCGTTACCTCCCGTCCGGAAATGACTTTTTCGATCGGAAGTAACATATTTTCGGTCGAATAATGTATGTGATATAGAATCTAGATCGACTTTTAGTATTTTATTCTCCTTAGCTAATGAGCACAATCTTGGTTCGTGACTAGCAATAATAGTAAGTTATCATGCTCATAAACAACAAGTATTGCAGCTATCTGCTCTTCTTATATGGTTTATTTATAAAAACAATTGCCATTGTAGCTTTTATCAGCTTCTTATCGTCAACAGTAACAACAAAAAAAAACGGCGATTTCAGCGGGTACTGAACTTTAACGCTGTAGAAAATATATACCACTCTGTTTCAAAGTATTAAAATATTGATAACAAAGTCACATACTGATAAGAATTTTTTCAACAGCTGTTGCATTGGTTTCAAACAGCTATAGTACCCATGCAGCACGAAATATTATGAAATAATTTTAGGAAAATTTTCAATCTTTCAAATCTTACGACTATTTCTAAATATGTAAACTAAATGTTTTGAAATATTCTATCAAAACATTCCAACGAAACGTTTCTGAAATATTTCTGAAACATAGTGATGAAATATTTTGAAATATTGTTTATATAATGTTTCATTGAAATATTTCTACTAAAGTTCCGTGTTTGTGCAGGTGAGTACATGAAATTTGGATTGGTGATGCAATCTTCCACATTTTGCTAAAGTATTCAAAAAACATTTTCGAAACATTTCAATGTAAGATTTATGAGCGGACAAACAAATATTTTCAAAACATTTTAAAAACATATCACAAATATTTTTTAATGTTGATAAAATATTTTCAATATTAAAAAAAAATATGTCTGCAACCTTTTAGAAATAGTTCTGTGCTACGTGGGTATTGTATAAAACCTCGATGATAAAACACGATAATAATGATACAATCTAATAATAGAGCTCATTGAAAGATGTAGAAAGAGATATGGTATCTCATAATCGAGAATAACACATATAAAAGTATATTGCTGGTTGCGTCATCTTATGGATCATTTACACGATGGGCAGGTGTGACCATGCTACGTTTATTAAATATATCATGAGTGGCAAAAAATGTTAAGTTTATTCAGCCAAAATAATAAATGAAGCCGATAACATTATTATTACAAGATATACGTCATTCTCTCCGATTATCGTTACCACTGAACGATTTGCAAATATATGTGAATATGAAAATACGCATCATAATAAATAAGTATTGTACTAACGAATGTGTTCCATCGGACAGATCCCCTGAATTTTACCAGTGTCATAATACATCGAACAGAAGAATTGTAAAGCGAATAATGAAATAAATGTACTTGTTTTTTTACTCACAGCTTACTGCAGCAACCAAGTCCTTAAGGGTATGAAAATGAGACCGTGGGAGTTGGTGAATTTATAGACCACGTCTCAGTGCAGCCCGTAGAAGAAACAGATAATTTTACGTGTTAGGTTGGTTGAAGGCGGGCACGGAGTGATTTGTCTTGTCGACAGTTCAAGGCACATGATCAAGAGCCGCATAGAGCCCAGCTACGAATAAGAGGGAGGGATGACTATTTCGTCACTATATTTTTTTTCGTTGTCACGAGTTTCGGAATTCCGGTAATGCCGGCAACGCGGGTTGGTTTTTTATTTGATTACAGATATTAGAACGGAATTGTGGATTGGTGATTGGCTATAAGCAAATTTTGCGGTATGCAAGTTACGCTTCATGTGAAACCAGCCTGAATGGCCGTTTGGCCGTTACATTCAGGCTGCTTTCTCATGGAAAGTAACTAACGCGACCAATCACAGATCTACGATTCCATTCCATAATTTTTTGTGATGCATCATTGGTTGCTCCAGTTTACGCTACGCACAAAGTATGTTCCATATGAAAGCGTCCGTGGTGGACGTCGGCTCCGTTATGCCGTTCTGATTGTGTGATTCCTTCGTGTCTGAATCTGTATGTATATGTCAACCAACAACTTTTACTACGAAATAAAAGTAACCGGACCGATCGGTGTGAAATTATTGTTTAATTAAATAAATTTCATACGACGTTCCGATCACAGGTATGTTCTCTTGAATTTCCTTCAAAGAAATAATCATGGGAGAACTGAATACCGCCTTAATTCTCACTACTCGATGAGTTGTCTTTTTATCTCATATATATTGAACCACTCAATAATAAACAAATTTTATATACATTCTGTCTGGTATCGTTATCAAGTTTTCCATCAATTTCGCCGCTTTCCATATCTTATATCGTTTTAGCTTTCACTCTAAGAACTTAACCTACAAGTTTACAGAAAGAATCTCAAGGATTTTTATCAACAAAACATTTCTTACATCAGAAATTAATAGTTAGAGAACAAGAGAATTAAATCTGTGACGCATTAGAACAACATAATTTTTACTAATTGACGCTCTATTCAATCCATGTTATTTTTCATAACTTTTCAGTGTTTCCCTATCTTCAAAAGTACTCGTACTTTTGAGTTAATTACTGGAACGCAAAGATTACATTGTTAGCCAAATTTATCATGACAATCTTGAAACCTGGCCTCTTTACACATTGAATTGCCTATTTTATGCAAACGTTTAAGGAAAATAAAATCATGTTAAATATTGTATATAGGAGAATCGGAGACGATGACGGATTCCAGCGACTTGGATCGGCAGATTGAACAACTTAAAAAATGTGAAATCATCAAAGAAGCCGAGGTCAAAGCACTTTGTGCCAAAGCTCGGGAAATCCTCATAGAAGAAAGTAACGTTCAGCGTATAGACTCTCCTGTCACGGTAAGTATTTCAATGTTTGACTAATAAAAATATATTTTTTCCCGTCTTTGCTAAAATAGTCACATTCCTTGAGTGCAATACGGGTAGAAAATATCCTATTATTGACCGATGATAATTATTAACATGTGTGCATGCGCGGTACAATTTCATTACTCTCTAGGGAGTAATAGGGCTCATTACTCCCGCTGGAAGCTCTATTAATCTCGGGGGAGTAATGGTCATTGGTGAAGATGAAGATTTTGCGACACAAGAAATGTGGTTATTTTAACGAAATTGGAAAGAAAATATCGTATGCCACAAGGGAGAAAGTGCATTTTCACTTCGTGTGAATTTCTATCCTCGCTTCGCTCGGGCATCAAACTTCACGCTCGGTGAAAAAACACACTTTCCTGCCTTGTGGCATAATAATCAGTGTGTGTTAACTACGAATTTCATAAGTTTTTTTTCAATAATAATACATTACTTTTTTAGGTTTGTGGAGATATTCACGGTCAATTTTATGATCTGAAGGAATTATTTAAAGTCGGTGGCGATGTTCCCGAGACGAATTACCTTTTTATGGGAGATTTCGTTGACAGAGGATTCTACAGTGTCGAAACGTTTCTTTTACTTTTAGCATTGAAGGTAAATAGAGTAAAGAATTTTTATTTCTCACAAGTTGTTGCAGTAGAGTATGTAAAAATGAATATACACTTTATTCTGTTCCAGGTTCGCTATCCCGATCGAATCACGTTAATACGCGGCAATCACGAATCAAGACAAATTACGCAAGTTTATGGATTCTACGACGAATGTCTCCGAAAGTATGGGAGTATTACAGTCTGGCGATACTGCACCGAAATTTTCGATTACTTGTCCCTTTCCGCTATTATCGACGGCAAGATCTTCTGCGTGCACGGCGGCCTCTCGCCGAGTATTCAAACACTCGATCAGATTCGGACGATAGACAGAAAACAAGAAGTAAGTATATACACAAATATCTATTCAGCTTTCTTCTCTAAGGGGGCTTCGGTGGGATAATACAGGTAAAAGATATTCGAAGATATATAAAAATTAATCTTCATCTAAATAAAATGTTTTACATTCCTATGGAAATCGGGGCTCGCGCTTGATGACTTGATTTAAATTATGCTTATGTTAAGGTCCCCCATGATGGTCCAATGTGTGACCTCTTGTGGTCCGACCCCGAGGACACTCAGGGATGGGGTGTTTCGCCTAGAGGCGCTGGGTATCTGTTCGGCAGTGATGTCGTTGCCCAATTCAATTCTGCCAATGACATAGATATGATATGCCGAGCTCATCAATTAGTGATGGAAGGATACAAATGGCATTTCAACGAGACCGTTTTGACAGTTTGGTCGGCACCTAACTACTGCTACAGGTGCGTTCATCGATTAGTACATCCGTATTTTATGTACCTTCGGGTGTTTCATACATGGTTTTCTCTCCTCCGCCGACAATTTTATCTTCATTGTATATCACACTATGGTACTCATCGTATTTGTTACAATGTTTATTCCAGATGCGGCAACGTTGCTGCGATTCTAGAACTGAACGAACATCTGCAAAGGGACTTCACAATATTTGAAGCCGCGCCACAGGAGAGCAGAGGAATACCGAGTAAAAAGCCGCAAGCCGATTATTTTTTGTAAAGAAACCCACCCCCATCATCATTGACGGTTTGTTCGAGTATGTTTTTAAGACTTCTTCATAATGCCACAGCGTGTCCATCAGATTTGACTCATTCAGAAGTAACACGATGCATTCCTAGGCTATTTTAATCAATAACCACAGAAGCAAACTTGTATATGGCTGTCAATAAAGAAAGCACTCCACTGTCAAATATAGATATTATACATGATTTGAACGTATCATTAGGTCTCCGGTTACTTGAGGCGTAGTATCTATGAGTGTCTGTGTGAGACTCTCTATGAATATCCGTCAGTATCCTAATAATTAATGCTACCTAAATTAATTGTAGGAACAAGAGGGCGACAAACTGTTATACACGATGAAGCATGGTTTATAGCAAGTTTATAACAATGAAAACACTGCATTGCGTGTGCCAAAAATTCCTTTATTATTTTAGTTTACAAAATGGAAAAAATACCCATTTAGCCATATGTTCCCATCAACATATCCAAAAGTTATATTATGAGTTTCAATATGAGGGTTTCACTCGGACGAGCACGATGCGGGACTCTTGCGTCCTAAAGGATCAAAAATGTTGGCTTCATAGTGAATTCTTCTTTGGTTCGATGCGACGAAGCTGGTCGAACTGGCCCTTGATCAACTGCCACGAAGTTAATCGATCGATACAGATTCCAAACTCTGCACACGTTTCCTCCAATGCTGCTTGACAAAGTGGCAAATATCCATGATCAACTGTGGGTAGGAGATGATGCAGACTGTGCAACCCGAAATTCGTCAAAGACAAAAAATGATTATCATCGACGATTCTTCTGTCACGCACGGCATCCAATTCAAGAAGTCCCCAGTCAAGACTGTCACTGATAGAAAAATAATTACATTAGCACGACATCGAAAAAGATAGTAAGATTCTTCTTATCATAAAAAATTTTCCCCACAGCAGACCATTCCGGAATTGAAAAAAGAGTTACATGAGCAATTTATGCGAAAAATTCAAATTTTGATGGATTTACTTTTCATTAATATATATTTAGATAAATAATATATTAGATTAAAGCGGTGCGGCCTGACAATGTCCTACAAAATAATTGGGACCTCTTGGAATAATTATATTACCGGTAGATATCACCGTCATGAAAGATATCTGGATGGTGATGTGCCGCGGTCAGACCAATAAAGCCGAATAGAAGGCTACTGATACCAATGATAATTAGCCACACCCCAATAGCCTGGAATCGTGTCGGTGCTACAAGGCACATCGCTAATGGAAGGACGAACGGTACAAAATCTCTTAGCTCAATTTTCTTCCATACAAATATAACGCTATGGTATCTGGAATACAAACGATTTGAAACTAATAACGTAACTGTTATCCACCGGTGTTACTTACCTTTTAAAGCCCTGCATAAAGAACAGCAACATCCAAACCAGCGGGCTATACAAAGCCCCAAAGAAACGTGGAAAAAATGCTTTATCTCTTCGGGGCAGCCACTGAAGAAACGGTTCAAAGACGTACAATTCAAAATCCCAAAGAGTATTTGGATACATGTGATGACTCATCACGTGAGTTATACGCCATTCTTTTGACGACATGAGACTAATATCGAAATAATACATTCGAAAATTGTCTCGCATGTGAAAATAATTGTGCCCTGATATCGTGGTCCAACAATGAAATACACCTGAAACAGAAAAATAACTGACAATTAAAATACCGTCATGTATGTAACTATATTAAAACCCCTTGAACTTGAATAGTAAATATCTTAATCCATTTGTAATTGTATAATATGTGCCTCCTTGCCACATGTTCTACGTTGGAAAATGATTTTTATATTTCTCAATATTTTTTTGTGCTATAAATCAGTATTGCATACCAGCGATAATTATTGCGGTCCATGTTTGCGTCATCGCGGCCGAGAGGCACGCGATAAGAGTTGTCGTTGCTAAGAAGTCAGCAATCATGTTTGTTTTAACCGACGGCTTATGATAATTCACGTTTCCCAAAGCAACCAATGCGCGCTCTTTGAATTTTTTATAAAAGTTGCCTGTCTCGAAGGTGAATGGCGCGCTCCTTTCTGTTTTTGCTTCACGCACAAAGAATTTCGGTAACATCCGTTCTGCTCTGTTCGAAACGTGATGAGTCTTGAAACAAAAATGAAATCCATCATAAAATTACCACGCTGCTGTCCGTTATTTTCTTGGCAATTTTAAAGTTTGTCTTTGGTGAAAGTATATTTGTATTGATATTGTATACACAAAAACTATAATCACAAAAAATGTCAACCATTTCCAGAAAGAAAAACGTGCCGTCAAACGGGTATCGTACCGCTGGTACCGCCACCGTTTCATTGCCGTGTCGTCATTTTTCTATCTGGGTTGAATGAATAACTAAATGAGGAGCTCTTCCACACACCCCCCCCCCCCAACCCTCCGTCATTCCCCTGATAGACAAGCACCACAAAAAGTACCAATCAGCGCAATAATTGTGACATGTGAGGCTCGTGACGCAATTATTGCGCTGACTGCTACTTTTTGTGCCACGTGTCTATCGGGGTCAAATGATGTGGACCATCTAACACGGGCCTGGTCGATTTCTCGTTTGATGAGTCACATTACCTTATGATTGTATTCTAAATCGGGTTAATCAATTTTACCTCGAAAGCCTCCGTAATGTCGGTTCCTTTAGTTAGTAGAATCCATTCACTCCCACCTGGATGTGAATGCGCCCAATTCGCAAGGTCGTACAGATTATTGCCAATGCGCCAAAGATCTTCAGCACCGTCAACATGTTTTCTTCCATCCAAGAAACCTTGAGCAATAGGTATTGTCTCTTCGCGTGCAGGAAAATAAGCAAATCCGGGAATCGAACTATGCAGTTTCGCCATTTTACGATTGACGTGATTCAAACAAAAGGATTGAACTTATCTGAAAAACAAAATTTTGATCTTTATTAAATTATTTACGTACACAAGACGAAACAAAATTAATTTCTGCGTATCGTTATTACCGTGGGCCACGTAGATTAACTAGCTGTTTCATATGTTTTCAAATAGTTTTATTTTTTTAAAATTAAAGGTGCCTTATTATTTACGATAATTACTGTTAGTTTATTCTTGTAAAGACTTTGAAAGAATGTTGTAATTACCAATACACCTTTCAGTCCCTCTTAACGAGATGCTGATCACTGTGTAACACTGAACGAGAAAGTGGCTCCAATTTAACTTGTACTGGGGACGGAGAACGTTTCGTGCGACACAGAAGATGCAATATGACTTGTATTTCTGGCGTTTCCACGTTTTCTATCAGTCGATACATAAGCTAATATCAAACAGGGCGTAGGTTATCACAATTTGCAATGGAGAGCTGCATTACGCAAATGAGCGAATATAGATAAAACAAGACCGTTGAACCTCATATACCTCCCGAAGAGTTGTTAACATATATTTTGAATGCTCTGATGTTTAACATTGTACCAGTTATACCACTTGTCTCTCACCGAAAGACAACAGGTTGTACGACGTTAAACACCTCTATATGTTTCCAAAAAAAAAGGGAATTCCTGATAGCAAAGTGAAGATGTGCCGAAAAGGTCTTGAGATCTAGTAAATTCTTTTTTACTCGTTCGGACTCTATTGCAATAACAACCGATGTTGTAAATTGTTCAGCTTTGAATAAGATGTAGCCGCGACTACCTACCAACATCGCGTAAATCAGCAGATTGAACTGGCTTGCGGCATCTATACGAATGCGTATACGATGCCGGAAGCCAGTTGGAACTTGTTCTAAGTGTTGGCCGACGCGGATTTCTCCCAGTGGCCAGACTGGTTTCCACAGCCGTGGGTCCATTCTTACTGATGAAGAAGAAGAAGAAGAAGAACTTGTTCTACTGGCGGCATCAAAGCGATCTCCACGTTCCATCTCAGGCCCTTTTTCCGATCATACTGGCGTACAACTGGAACAAGTACCATACGGTGTCCTCCTCGTTCGAGAGGCTCCAGTAAGGAATTAGATCACTAATCAGCCTCGAGACTATTGCCTGAATATCCGTCTGATATTTGAAACATTTTACTCGATGAACAGTAGCTAATTCTTCCTTCTTTTAACAATCAAGAATTCTCTTACATAGTAATTGCCATGGAATATTACAATCAAGCGTTACAATAAAAAAATTAGATTTTTTTCCTTCACTTCCGGCACGAAAATACATCGGAAGTGCGTGTCGATGTGCAAACTAAAAGAGCTGCTAATAATGAAAGCAGTTACTAATTTTAAAAAACCAAGCAACAAATAGCATCGCTCGTTTTCATCAAACATTATTCTTAGCTAATTGTCACTAATCTGATGAAACAAACACGGTACTCCGGATGATATTGTCAAGAGCAATTTCTGTACATTTCCGGTGGCGCTGCGCACGCTCGCGTAAAAAACTGTGTGCCGGTCGCATCTTGGAGGCTTGAGCCTGTCCGTCTCATTCTCCTCTTTTGCGTGCTACGGTACGGTGTGCTGCATTTTTCTTCGACAGGATCGTTGGATGGGTACTGCAAATATTGTGATTTAAAGGTATGATTTCATTATTCGTCAGTCTGTAGTTTGAGGCTTCGGAATTCACCGATTATTTCTTCCTGACGTAGTACAAAGAAACAAGAAAGTTGATTTCCATCTAGGAAGAACACCGGTTCTTTGTCGCATTGTTATATTCAGACCCGGTTGAGGAGAGCCTACCGACTACCTCGGTATCTCCAACAATTCATTTTCATGATCAATTATCTAATAATTTCATTTTTAAACATTACAAGTTTAACATCGCGTTGTTCCTTCGCATTTTCTCATCAACGAGAACCTGTTGATCTTAGTGCACTGTCGATGCCCATAACTACGTTGTACTAGACTTCGTGTTTTGCGAATTTGGTAAATTTATTGTTATCGGAGTTATTACTGTTTCTCTACGATTGATTGTTTAATTAACTAGCGTAGAGGATCGAAGCAGCGGTCGTATGTTTTTTTGCGAAGATTTAACAAGGCACAGGTCTTTTAATATATTACTTCCATTGTTTTTCATTCGCACTCGGCATTCTTGGAATCAACATTGCCGATGTAGTTTGCCTCTTGGCTAACAAAGAAAACGTTGAGTGCCTCGCTTGTCAACCCCACCCCCTTTTTTTCTCCTTGGCGCTCTTGCAGTGTTATGTTTCGTTTTTCGTTATCGCTTATACATGCGAGTGTGTGCCGCGTGCGCGCTTGCTTGCGTCTTAAGTGCGGCCTAGGCCCGCGTTTTGGCGTTTTCCTTTGTCTCGTAGTTCTATTAAACTTCGTGACCGAATCTAATTTACGAGAAATCAAGCGCCCGCTTTCTTCGCTGTTCTGGTGAATAATACCTTAATTAGGATAGTTGAAAAAGTTGATTGTTCAATATTGAATCGTGCAGTATGAAAAAAAAAAACTTTGCTGAAGTGTTGTGAATAAATGTACATTTTTTCTTGTCTTCATTTGCCACAGAACGAAACTACCTAGTACCCAGATAGACAAGCACCACGAAATGAACCAAATGTGGCGCAATATTCGCGAAATGCGAGGCACATGTCGCAAATATTGCACCGACTGCCTCGTTTTTGTTGTGCTTGTCCGGCTGGGTAATATAAAACAAACTGTTTTCCATTTCTTTTTCATACATTTATTGATGCAAGAGCTCTTAGCTTTTGTGATTATTAAAAATAATGGTGGAAAATATTTGCCTCATGACATTGAAAAAACAGTATGGATTAGATAGAATGTTGCTTTATTCGTGTCCTAAGGAAATCCTGCTGAAGTACCCGAATATACAACAACGAATGACAACAAGATGGCGCATCAGAAACTTACACAATCATAAGTAGTTGATAGTTTTATGGTGACAATAGCGAGTAACAAGTTTCTTTTTTTTCTTTTTAAAATGTAAAAGGAAGAAAAAACGTATGTTGCCGAACCAAGCATAGATACATAGTTTATGAGCATTTTTTGTACAGAGACTATTTATTAACTTCTTTTGCAACAATATTTTGTCCATTGTTGGACATACCTTTGAAAAACTGGTTTGATGCAGCAAAAAATTGTCGACAGACATTATTTAGATTATCGAAAGGATGCTGCTATTGATTATAAAATATTTTGACTGTAAAGGAAGAAACATGAGTGACCCAAGGAGACCGAAGACACTGAGTCGTGGGCGTTCAAAGCCCACACCAGTTCCAAAGCCGGATGAACAACCGCAGGGGGTTCTACGCCAGGTTACTACACAGCCACAAGGTGCTTGGGCTCGTCGTCCCGGTACAACGCAACCCGAGCATCTACCTGGACCAGTGCGTACAAAACATGAAATATATCCTCTTCTTTATACTTTTTATTATATTGACAACAATATGTTTCTTGTTTCCCAGTCTTTTCATTACATTTGAGTTTCCGAGCATTGCATGTATTATGTTTTAACACAGAGCATCGGCCGTGTGATGAAGAAAACGCCTGCGGTAATGGCACATCCGATTGCACCGGACCCACGTCCGGAAAGTACTGGACGTGATGTACTGCAGCAGCAGCAAGTAGTCACGCGCGATGTAGCTGGTATGAATCGTCAAACGATTGTAGAATGCATTTCTGGAGCATAATTCTAAAAATCAATTTTGTAGCCGCCGGAGGTGGTGATGTAGGTGTTTTGGGACGTGGCTCTCTGCGAGGTCGTCGAGTCATCAATCCGGAACTTCTTGAGACACGCCCAAAGAATTTGGTCACCAAGCAGGGTTTGTTTTAAAGATGAATGATAGGTGACCTAACTGTGATCTATCGTGAGATCCGATACTGATGCTTAGACCTACAAATTATTGCAGCAAGGGATGGCCAACAAGTTACTCTACAAGCAAACTACTTCAAGTTGCTCACGTCCACCGATTGGTGTCTGTACAAATATCGAGTTGATTTCGCCCCCGAGGAAGATCGAACCATCGTCCGAAAAGGAATGCTCCGACTCCACCAAGCAACACTGGGAGCGTATATCTTTGATGGCACAGTTTTGTACACGAGTCATCGCTTGCCTCAGGTGAGTCAGTTTAACTCCTCCAACATTATTTGTGGCTAGTAAAAAAATGTGTTTCTATGGGAATAAGAAGCGTGAAGCATCCTATAATATTGAACTTTTTTTAATCTGATGATTCAGACAAGGCCATTTATACGCTCAAATACGTAAAATACACAAAAAAAAATTATAAATGAAATATTTTAAACAAATATTTTTCCAACTTTTCAACTAACTTTATAGAATTATTATTATCAAATTTTATTAATAATCCATTAATCATATCTGTCCACTGTTTTGCACAGCCACTGGAGCTTTTCTCGCAGAGAAGAGGTGACGATGCACGGATTCAAATAGTCATTCGCCTCGTCGGCGATATGGTAAAAGGCGATGAGCATTATCTGCAATTCTTCAACATCATAATGCGAAAGTGTCTCGAGTATTTGCAGCTCCAATTGGTTGGAAGAAACTTTTTCGACGCTAAGAACAAGGTGATTATTTTTTTTTCTTTTTCCACGGACTGTTGGAAGAAGTTTAACGTGAATGTGAAAGAAATATTCTTTTCTTCCCTATCCAAGGTCGAAGTCCCACAATATAGATTGGAATTGTGGCCCGGGTATGAGACGACCATACGTCAACATGAACACGATATCCTCATGTGCGCAGAAATAACACATAAAGTTATGCGCCAGCAGACTGTAATGGATATTTTGACCGATCTATACAATCGCCATGGCAGAGACTATCAGGTACGAGGGCCAATCGAGCATACTCTCCGGCAGTTGCAAATTTGCCATAGGAGTGGGTACGACGATAAACACGAATTTACCTGTATTCGGTTTTTTTCAGGACCGATTCAAGACTGCCGTGATCGGACTCACTGTGCTCACGGATTATAACAACAACACGTACAGAATTGACGACGTTGATTTTTCCGTCAGCCCTGCCTCGACGTTCGAGCGAAAAGGCGTACAAATCAGTTACGAGGAGTACTATCGCACGAAATATCAAATACGCATAAGGGACAACAGACAGCCTCTGCTGTTATCGAGGAGTAAGGCGCGCGATCGTAGGGCTGGCGCCTCTGAAATCGTGTGTCTGATACCCGAACTGTGCAGAGCAACAGGTGAGTTACCAAATATCTTCTAATTATTACAATGTACCAAGAAGTCTTAAATGTTTTGACTTTGCTGAAATTTTGATGCGTAAAACCCGAATTTCCACACATTGTGATAAAAAACGAGTACTATACTCGTGCGAAAATAGCAAAACCGAAAAATCTAAAGTACATGAAATTAGGGTGAAATGCAAATTCATTAAAAAAAAAAAAAAAAAACTATAAAAAATAGCCTTTTCATGGTCATTACAGAAAACAAATAAGCTAGAGCAGCGGTTCTTAACCTGGGGTCCATGTACCCTCAAATTACACGAGGGACCCTCTGTGGACCCCCAAGGTTAGGAACCACTGAGATAGAGGGAAATTGTAAGTAAGCTTCGAGTAGTAATAGTGGATTTATTTGCAATATGCCGGCTGGTACAATTTTTTGAACATACCATGACATAACGTAGATTGATATGAGAATACATGTATACATTGCCAATTGACCATCAACCTAAGTCCTGCAGTCATAAGCTCTGGTTTTCCCTGATTATCGAAAAATTATCTCTGACCAATCTTATCAATGGTCCCTCCATCAAAAGCGACGACGATGTATTTGTAAACAATTCACCTTAAAGATTACATGCAAAGTTTTGCTTTGATTCTTTCATCACGTGCTAAATTTTTTTAAATATTTTTTGTCAACATGTATTGAAACAAGAATCTCTAGCACGATTAAATGATAAAAATTACCTCAATTTTATTTTGCAGGTCTAACCGATGACATGCGCGCCGACCGCACGATGATGCGAGAACTTGCTAATCACACACGAGTCAATCCCCAGGGTCGCATTCAACGTCTGATGAGCTTTAATCAACGCATTCAGCGTCAGCCTGAGGCTGTACAGGAGCTCACAGATTGGAACATGAAATTGGATGAAAAGCTTATGACACTATCAGGACGACTTCTTGGCCAGGAAAAAATCATATTTGGACGGAACACTAACGCACCGGCTGGCGAGAATGCTGACTGGACTCGGGAATTAAGAAACAAACCAATGTTGCAAACGGTGTCGTTGACGGATTGGGTCATCGTTGTTCCGAATCGCACCGTCCGCGATTCACAAGTGAGTATTTGTCCATAAGTGAGATTCATACTATATTCGACAGTAATAAAACAACTCCGTAAATGCGTTAAAAAAACCCTTCGACATATCTGACTCGCCACTTGTTCATTTTTCAAGGAAATTGGTTGAATATTATTGAACTATTTAGAATTAAAAAAATAATTATACAATTGCGGTTAAAGAAAAATTATGCAATCAATTATAATTCTTGTAACGTGTATATACAATTGGATTCATATTGGAACAATTAAGTTGAATGTTCGACGAAGTATAAAACAATGCAATCAATCTTTTAGGAATTCCTCGGTGCGATGAGATCGGCAGTGAGTCGCATGCAATTCCAAATATCGGAACCACGGAGTTATACGATCAACGACGATCGGGCCAATACTTATACTTCCGCTATCGAGGAGATAATGAGCCGTGCCAATCCTCAGTTGATAATGTGCGTTGTACCCAACAATCGCGCCGATCGTTACTCTGCAATAAAGAAAAAAAGTTGTATCGATCGTCCTGTCCCGACGCAGTGCATCTTGGCGAAAAATCTAAACGGCAAAGGACTCGCGTCGATCGCGACAAAAGTAGCAATCCAACTGAACTGCAAACTCGGTGGCATTCCTTGGTCCACATCAATACCGGTCAGCGGCCTTATGGTCGCGGGTTTCGATGTCTGCCACGACACTAACGTGAAGGGTCGGGACTTTGGTGAGTTTTATCTAATTAACATTTTCTTCCAACTCTGACTGACCGTTGCTAGTATTCTCTCTTATTCTATTATTACACAATATTGTTTAAGAATGCTACTACAGAAACTTGCGTAATACTTTCATTTAATTTTTTCCAACTCGTTTGATAAAAATTGACTAAACCGGAATTCCATTATTTTTGTTTTGATAGGAGCTCTAGTTGCCTCGCTCGATCCGGCCTTTGGTCGTTACTTTTCGGCAGTCAGCGCCCACACGACGGGTGAAGAGTTGTCGAACGATCTGGCTACGAACATGGTCAAAGCTCTGCACAAGTACAAAGAGTTGAACAAGGCATTGCCAAGTCGGATCGTCATTTATCGCGACGGAGTCGGCGAGGGCCAAATACCCTTCGTATACGAACACGAAGTTGAAAATCTAAAGGCCAAGCTCGTCGCACTGTATCAAGATCCGAGCCACTTGAAGATGGCCTACATCATTGTGACAAAGCGTCTGAACACGAGACTCTTCTACAACAACATGAATCCGCCCCCCGGAACTGTCGTCGATGACGTTATAACGAGTCCGACCAAGTACGATTTCTTCATCGTATCGCAATCGGTAACACAGGGAACCGTATCGCCGGTTGGATACAACATCATTTCCGACAATGTAAATCTAGACGCCGGCAAATTGCAGAGGCTGACGTACAAACTGACGCACATGTACTTCAACTGGAGCGGAACCGTGCGAGTTCCAGCGCCATGCCAGTTTGCTCACAAGCTCGCTTTCCTTGTGTCGCAATCTATACACGCGTCTCCAAGCAATCATCTCGAAACCATTCTCTACTTCCTCTAAGTGCATCGAAGTATTTAGGCTACTTCGTTTGCGATTGGCAACTATTATATTTTTCAGAACTATAACCCGGGGGTGACTTTTTGTCACCCCCGGAGATAATACGCGTGCGTTAAATTTCGGTACTCGAATTATTGATTTACGTTACTGACATGATTACACTTATAACTTCTGACCAGGTTACTTATATTTTTTTTTAAGCCAGTATTATCGTTTTAGTAGATCGATGTTCATGCCATTGAACAACCAAAGACGAAGGATGCACTTGAATCGAGGTTTGACCTCGGTTCAAAACGTCCACCCACTCTTTGTTTAGTTCTAGAATCAGTATTCATTTGACGTGAACCTATTTTCGTTGAAAATGTTTCGTTCAGAGACGCGAAAGATGTTTGGCATCGTTACATAAACCGTTCATTTTTTTTATTTGACAATTCATTTTTTATGTATGACAAACAATACAGACGATAAATAAATGACAATTTATTGCATCTCAGTGTACGTATTTTTACTCCTACGTCATACCATAAACACGTCACAATTCTGGTTTCAAAATTATTTATTTATTTATGTATTTATTTATTTATTTATTTTATTTACGGGACAAGCCCTTTTACATTTTTATAATATTTCACAGTTGAGATAAAATTTCATATTTTGTGTAACGTGTGTAACAGTATATTTTACAAAAATTTGTTTAAAAAAATTATTAATATACATTTTTTTTTCTATTTCATTTGTATTTTAAGACTTTTATTGCAAGCTGCGTATTGTAGGTAGATTCTGGACCAGCAAGTAGATGCGACACTGCGTATTGTAGGTAGATTCTGGACCAGCAAGTAGATGCGACAAGTCAAGCCTGTTTGCTACACTTGTGAGTCGATAATGGGCCGACCTTTCCGTTAGTGTTGTTCGTATTGTAAGCGTTCTGAATTAATTTCAATTCCAATAATAAAATCCAATAATAAAATTAATTTCATTTCCAATCGAAAAATGACATTTTTAAACCGGAAGTGACGTAAGTACATTACGATACTAGTACGAAGAAACTTTTTCTGACGAGTGTCAGTTTGCAGCACGAGCCAACGGCGAGCGTTGCAATTACAAGAGTTAAGAAAACGTTTTTTGCACGAGTGTCGTACAAAATTTTATTTCAAAATGTGCGGAAATCGGAATTTTATGCACGTAATACGTGTGAAAAATTGCGATTTTCGCACAGATGAAAATAAATGGGATTTTAAAACCGGAAGTGACGATTTCCCGTCGACGTCGCTTCTGGTCGAATGCTGAGATTTTGAAACCGGGAGTGACACCACAAGGAAAATTTTCAAATTTGTCCATATGACGTCACTTCCAGTTTAAACGTGAGATTATCAAATGGGAAGTAACGTTGCAGAAATTAAAAAAAAAAATTTGGAATGTATCTGAAATGCAACCTGTGGCCGAAACGTGTGAATCAAGGAACCCTTTCACTTCTATTACAAATATTCATTTAACAGAGTAATTTTTCATGGTCGCAAAATGCCAAAAGATATCCGACGATTCGATATACGATAACGGCTGTAAGCGGCAAGCACAGTTGTGACGACCGAGCACGCTCTTCCCGGACCTAATGACAACACGACATCGAAGTTTACATTTTTTCATCGTAGACTTTCAGCTAGCTCTTTCGACAGGGCACTACACCAATCGTCTGTTAAACGGAATCCTTAGAATTTGGCGTGCAATCAACTACAAAGACTAGTTAGAAAAATCTGTACTGAAAGCATTTATTTCTCCAATCTGTCTGAATTCCACGAATTCAGTTCAGAAACAGTTGATCGTCGAGTGTCGGGAGCGCCGGTCAGAGCTGGTCCTCTGCCATATGTGCCTTCGAGATCGTTCCTTTATTCACATCATAATCGTAAGTATTTCAAGGATTTATTACTCGAAATATATATTTAAAAAAGTCGGCGAACGATTCCACTTCTTGCGACACATTGTTTCCGCTAATAATCACATTCTCGTAAATCGTCCATAACACGAGTGACCTTGACGTTTTCGTGGCGGTCACTGTTACCATCGTTTTCTTTTAATTGGCTATCATTTGTAAATACTCGCACGGCTTGATTGTGTTTCAGGTGTTCCTTGTCAGCAGGGTTTAACAAAAAATGTTGCCATAGTTAGCACACGGTACCTCTTGCTGTTTTTACCAACAAAACATTGAAGAATTATTCTTCCGTGTCATTCATATGACTTATATAGTTTGAGATCAGTGAAAGGTGTGAACATTTTTGTCCTTTAGTCAACATTGTTTTATATGGAATTCTACTTGAGTTAATGAAAATAAAAATATCTTGCAGAAATGGGTGTGGAGAATGAAGTTTCGCTGATTGCGAATGGGATTATTCAATTGCAGCATAACAAAATTCATGAGCTTGTGTGCTCCGTATGTACAGATGAGACAAGTTTTGATGACTGGGAGCAGCATATAGGTAGTGAGGTGCACATCAGAACTCTGGAACAGTTCAATCTAACATTCGAGAAGAACGGAGTAAAAATCCACTGTAAAATTTGTGGTACGGTTATCAATCGGAATGAGCTGAAAGCCCATGGAAAATTGCATCTGATAGTCCCCTGGCACGAGCCTGAAGACAAGTATCGGACATTCTTTGAGAATCACATGATCGGATGGAAAAATAAACTGTACTGTTGCCTGTGTGAGGACATTTTTCTGGAGTGGTCCACGGCTTTTCTTCACACGAACGATTGGAAACACCGAAATCTCCAGGAAGAACTAACTCCGCTGCCCAACGAATTTTTGTCCAGACTCCCTGTGGATGTTACCTTCGAGTTGCTGGTTACTAATGCACTCATCCCCTTTGATGAAAAAATGCTGAAGTGCCAAATGTGCAAAGTTTCCAATATCATAGAATTCGCAAAAATTGTTCATCACGTCAAAAGCTTTTTACACTCGTGGGATGAAATAACATTCGAGGATAAATTGAAGGGACGAAAAGCTTTGAACGCCGATTTGAAGCTCCATGAAGATTGTCTACTCACAGAACAAATGCCCAAGCAATTGGTTGATATGATAACCAATGAGGATCAATGTTGCCAAAGCATACCCTGCTGTTACCTAGAGAAATTTGATGTTGCGAATTTCCGTTGCAACGTTTGCGATCGTCTCGTTTTTGCGTCGATTCGCAATACACACGTTCATGTGGTGGGACAGTTCCACGCGAATTCTCTGAAGAAATACGGCTGCGACAACATCTCGCTCAAAGACGCTGACACTTACCACTGCGAATGCTGCGAGTGCGATATTAGTGGTCGCAAACAGTTGTATCTTCATATAAAAGGTGTATACCATTCGAACAGGCATATCTTTTTTGAATTAGAGAGGAAATTTCTTACGAAGATTCCCACTAAAGTCGAAGCACCTATGAATAAAGCGCCTCGCGTAAGCGGAACGAATAATGCGATTTGTCTGGAGAAATATCGTTGCGATAAAACCTCGAGCAAAACTGATAACATTTTTTATTGCCAATGCTGCAACCGCTACATTATCAGGCCCAAGAGAGTTTGCACGCCGTTAAAGGAAGAAAATTACGTGAATGCCTTAGTCGTGTCGGATAAGCAACAGTCGCCGATTGTCGATAAAAATCCAATTAAAGTTGAGGTTCCGAAGCAGCCAGAGCCACGTGTTTTCAGGCGACATTATCGTCCTAGGACTCGGTATTACAACAGAAGAGCTCGTGCCCCTAAGCCACTCGAGCCACTCTACCCCGATATCGTTAGTCAAACCATACCCTCCAATTACATCAAGATGGAAAATTCTACCGATTCTCATTGCATGATATGTAACGTCACATTGTCTACTGCCACAGAAATACAAAATCACGTCGTCGGTTCTGACCACAAGATCGCCATGAACAGATACGGCTGCGATAACGTCACGCTTGTTGCAGGTAAATTGTATTACTGCCGATGCTGCAATTGCCGGATTTTCGGGCACGACAACGTTTGTCTTCATGTAAAGGGACGACAACACAACATTGAGCGCATGGCGCAGATTCGCGAGAAGAAACTAGAAGAGCCATCGGACCGACCGGTGCTGACTAGAGTTGCATTGTCATCGATATTAACCAACGAAGTTTCAAAAATGGTAGAAGAAGTCAAGTCCAGAGAAGCAGCCTTTGCGTCGAGACCTCATAGCAATCGTGTCCGATTTCCGAATCGACAGAAGTTTGTTCTTGAAGACCGAACTCGCTGCAACGTTTGCAATGTTATCTTCAACAGCAGTGGGGAACTTCACAGCCACTGTGCAAGTCACTTCAGCGAGGATTTCGTTCGTTCGAGTGCGAATAAAAACGCACTCGAGTCTAAACAAATTTCCACCGAAACTGCAAAACCTTCAGACAAAATTCTGGAGAATTGTGGATCTAGCGATATTAACACAAAACCTTGCGAATCCACGTTAACCAATAGCACATTATTTGCTTCTATCAAAGAAACGATCATTTGCGACAGCGAAGACGACAGCGATACCGAGTCTCAGATAAAGCGTCGTACGCCGGTGAAAACAATTATGCGGAGAATCGTCCAACTCTCAAATTTCGACAAAGACCACATCTACGACATGAAAGATAAATTGGGAGAGATAGAGCTCGGCATGAAGCTATGTTGCGTCATCGATTTGACGAACATCTATTGCCTCGTGTGCCGTAAAACTGTTGAAAGTACACTGCAAAATTACATCGAACACTTGCGTAGCTTGGATCATTCCGATTTTCTCGAGAAACTGGCGAAAGACAACGAACTGTTTGACCGCTTTCCCGAGCAATTCAGCGAGCTCGCTCTGGCCTACGAGTACATGGAAGAGACCTCAGACGAAGTGATACATTGCCTCGTTTGCCACGAAGAAGTCGCCAATGTTGATGATAAGATACGCGATCACATCGAAGACCGCGATCACGAACAAATCCGCGATGAAATGCATTTACATGCGCAGCAAAATTTCAAGGACGTAAAATCGAGAATGCAGTGCACCTGGTACAACGTTCAGAATTATTGGTGCGTCCTGTGTTCGGAGAATTTTCAATCCGAAATACGCTTCTCGAAACATTTGGCGAGCGCAAGGCACGACAATGTTGTTCAACAATCGGATATTGTCGGGAAAGCATTGATCTACGACTTTTGCGCACCGTGCGCTCTGCTGTGGTACGGATATCGATGCACGCACGCATATCACTGCACCATTACGTCGCACAAGTGGCTCGTGCAGGACGGACATTACATATTGCACGAATTGCCGCAATCGGCCAAAGATCTTTTGGCTACACCGACACAGTACATAAAAGATACGATTAAATATCTCGAAAGCGTAGCTACGATTGAACGGGAGAAAGAACTAATCTTGTCGCAAGATTTGAAGAAAGCTGTAATACAAAGATTTTGCAATGCGAAAGTTCATACTTATGGATCAAGAGTATTCGGATCGGGTGGACCGAACAGCAATGTGGATGTTTTTCTTGATTGCGGTGAGTGAAAAACTGACGCTCTGCACTGATTGATTTTAAAAAAATGTATTATAGCATGTTTTCGCAATTGTTATCAAAGTACAAAAATTGATCAAATGAATAAAACATTACATTTCCTCAGGAGGCATGTACAACGGCAATACAAAATCGAAGGAACAGGTGTTGTCCTTGGCAACCAGTGTGCACGAATGTTTGAGCTGGGACCCCAAATCTTGGGACTTGGACGAACTTCTGACAAGCTGCCGAACTCCTATCATCAGAGCACATCACAGAGCAACGGGAATCTCGTGCGATATATCCTTCGAGAATGGGCTGCCGGTTGAAAACACCAAGTTAATCAAGTATGCCGAATTAAGTCGAAATTTTCTCGACATCGAATTATGTCTGACGAGAAATACGTATTACAGATCTTTCAACGATGTTTTTCCTCCGTGTCGAAATATGATGCTTTTGTTGAAAAAGTGGCTAGTACACTGCAAATTGTCGGGACCTGATCGCATCTCTAATTATGCACTGTATTGGTTCGTCATTTTCTACTTGCAAAAGCAAACGATTCTTCCAAGTATTACCACGTTGATCAAGATGAATAGCACATCGTATGAGATAGCTGGTAAGTCAAGAACACGACGATTTCCGACTTAAAATAAAAACAATGCCATTTAAAGTAAATCATTAACATGTTGAGAAAAAGAAGCGAATCATTCCATTTTTAAGGGTAATCTTTTGCGTTCACAGGTTGGGAGGTCGGCGTCACTCGCGAATACAGCTATAATAAAGCTGAAAGTAACCTCAGCACAGAGGAAATGCTCATTCGATTTTTTATGTTCTATGCCGATTTCGATTTCCGTCACAACGTCGTCTGTCCTCTGCTCGGTGATGCGGTGAAGAAACGAGACTTCGCTGATCATCGAAAACTACCCAAAGAAATGCAATCGTACGTACATCACATGAAGAAATTGGCCGATCCGGAACCCTTGCGTGTCGATTCTCCCCTGTGCATTCAAGATCCGTTGAATCTTCAGCATAATATCACTAAAACAGTCAGCAAAGTACTCTTATGCCGTTTCCGAACCTGCTGCTCCAAAAGCGTCAACGTACTACAGTGTTCATTGTAGAAGAGTTTCGGCCGAAAAATCTTCCAGACACTAGTGTTGTATAACTTGTTTTCGTACGTGTGTGCGTGTGTGTTTTCTAATCAAATATTGCACAGTAATAGACTGTAAGAGGCATTGATAAGATCACGTTTTTATTAGGATTTTTCTAGTATTTAAAATGAAGTTGTCGTCCAAATAATGATAGTCTATATAATCGTTAGATAGATGGGGTGCAATTTTCTTTCCGCGTCAAATAAGCACTATACAAACCGGATGTATCAGTTTTTTTTACAAAAATGAATGTAAATACCGGTTGGGAAATCCACGATTACTTTAAGATCAACCGAATCTAATAGAATGTTCGTCCGAAATCGCAAACAACGTTGAATATAGTGAGGGTCTGTTTAAACATTCAGACTGCTCAATTCACGAATGATCCGGATTTCGGATGGTTAAATAGTCTCGTCTAAGAGCGTGATTAAGCTGCGAGCGATCGCATCGATTTGCATTTTTTACGATATTTTTTCATAATATTTTATGCCATGTTATAAACTTTAGACATACTCAGGGCTTTTTATACTATTTTAATTTATATGATACAAAACTAAAAGTAATATTAACACTGTTAAAATAAATGATGAACAGTTGATTAAATACCACTGTATTTCTACTTCTTCCGTTTCTTCGGTCCGTTTCAGACTTCGCCAAGTACTAGCCTGTCGTATAATAAAAAAAAGGTTTTATTGATATAAAAAAAAAAAAAAAAATGAAAACAGCAAAAATTCGGTCGTGAACTCGCGATGCTGAGATTTTATGTAACAGGATCTAGTGCGCTTAACCACAAATCATTAGACTGAAATAATCTAAGCGTTTGCGGCTTAATATTCATTAAATTGCTAGCTTATTCGATTACAGCTAAATTCGGTCCAAACTGTGGCAAGCGCTCGCTCGCATGAGTTCCCCACTCCTCATAGGGCGACAATTTAAATACAATCTGTATCATTTTAATGCGCTCATACATAAATATACGCACATGTACTCTCTGCATGATAGAGTAATCGTAAACTTACGAAATATGTTAAATGAGGGCCGATAAGAACGAACGTGATTTCAGCGAAGGAAAAGATCAATCTTTAATATTTTCCAACTACCTTGGAAAATGGCGCCTGTTTCACCATTTTCCAAGTTGTGCTTGCTTGAAATTGAATTTAGCTCGAAAGGCTAGCGACCGCGGGTATCAAAGGTAGAATTGTTGTTGTACGCTAGGGATCGCTGGTAAGTAAGTTGATAT